>JAMKCH010063078.1:0-124671 GCA_023653785.1 Ophioderma brevispina
AATCAGCTCCGGAGCTTTAATTTTGTTTTAAATTCGGCACATACCTACCAAAAATAAAGTTGAGAACCCCCTCCCCCGGCAGTACCAATTTAAACAAACCACATTTCAAGTAAATCTTGGTATGATTGTACTACAAGAAGAGGGCACACTTTAAATAAGGTCTTGTCAACTGGCTACCCGCAGGGCAAATCCGCCCGCCAACAGGTGATGTCTGGCCGTCTAACCAGCTCAAAATATACACAGATAAGAGAATAAAGTGTATTTTGTCCTCGAGCATGTATAATGGAATACGCCAAATCCCTGCCATAAATACTCATCCTTATCTGTATCGTTGGCTTTACATTTATCATTCCGTATGGTTGGATTTAGATTTTACAGAAAATACATCAATGAAGGACAATGTAAATCAGCTTACCAGAACGTCTTAAGATGTAAGTTATAGATGAAACTAGAACTTTCAGAACGTATATAAAATCAAAGGTTTAGATTCTTGGCTACTTTAGTAGTAGCGCTCTCTAATATGCAAGCCATATTACAACGAGCACATGCATGCATGTGAACCAAGGAAGCAGTGAAACATACATAGCAGTAAATGTATCACTTGTAAACCTATATCTGAAATTTGTTAACTTACATCACACACAAAATTTGCCTCTTTCACTGATAATATCGCAGATAATTCACTTATTTGCAGTCGCAACCGGGTTATTGCAAACCACTATTTCATGCTGATTAATGAAATTTCCAAACACGCTCGCAGACAGATATCATTGAGCGAAAATTTTGCTCTAAAATCTTATCAAAATATTTTTTCTTTCAGCCAAATTTATTTTTCTCTTAGCTTGTATCTTTTCGAAAGTTTCAAGTGAAGTCCTAGTTAGATGTCGCAGATTATTTGAACTTATCATTCGTATTATCTATGTACTATTTCTCTATGGTTTCACTATGTCTCTATGGTTTCCTGAAGAAATTCTAGACCGTCATCGTCAATGCCTCCCGGCACAGCATCTTCGCCCCATGTATATCTGCTTAGAAGTACCCTGGCAATAACTAAAGTGGATATGGCCTATGATAGCGAGGGCGAATCCCGAGCGATTTTGGCTCATGAACGCAAAATCATTGAACGGCGAAGTTCTGGTATTTATCTAAATACAATGCAACTAAAAGTTTTGAGGTTCGATCATGTCGTATTTCTATTCTCAAAATATAAGTGATAATCTGAAAATTCATAAAAATGTTGTGCCGATTTAGAACTTTATTTTTTAGGAATACAAATTGACCAAGTTTCTTTATTTAAAGAGACACAATTGCATGAAAAAAATATTAAGACAATGAAATGGACCCTTACTGAAATCACTTAAGCCACAAATTTGAAGACAATTTAGGTGTTCACATTTTGTAATAAAGGAAAAGTAACTAATATAATTTTCCTTGTAAGCTTCACTTTTCAGCCAAGGATGCTGACATTACTGCCAGCATTTATTTAACTTGAAAAACAAGCAGTTATCAGCTCACAGACCATTGCTATTGTATATATGCTAATCCCGGCTAATTCACCTTTCACTTGCCAGATCAATATCTTACTACAAGCCTGAAAAGTACAATGTCTGAATCCTGGTCTGAATGCTTTTGTTTTGTGTCACAAAACATGCCAGATACACTGTTAATTCAGGCAGGGAGGTCAACACTTTGATTTTCAGTGGCAGCAATTGCCACGAACTGTCACAAACGCGTGCTATTTTTACTGTTTTTTACAGAATGTAAACATGCAAACTGATTTAAAAGTTGTGGACGTGATTTCAGTAAGGCCGGTGTCTATTTCATTATGCCTGAATATGGTTTCATGCCATTGTGTTCCTTTAATGCAAAGCCATTCCACAGAATGTTTGATCGTGCATTGCATGTAACGTATGCATGCATTACTAAATTCCGTTTAAGCCGTGCGCGTGTGATCAATACCATTTTCGAATAAGCCTGGTCAATGCAAACCTTCAGGGTATTAATTGAATTGACTGATTAAAGCAGAAAGGTATTATAATGTGAATCCGTGGATCGAATACTTGATTCAATAGACTGTGACTCGGCCTATAGATGATGTGACATAAAGGTTTACAAACATAAGTTAGCACCTGGTCAACTGACATTTTAGAGGCGCGAAGAAAATGCACATACAGCTACAACATTCAATAACCCGTCACATATCACTTGATCTATACGCAACCGACGAGAATGATCTTTGCTATGTAATAAGACTTCTGATGATACCACATATGGTGAGATATAATGTTATTTAGAGGTACAAAATGGCGGGCAAAATCAGGGTCCATATTTTGTACTAAGTCTGTATAATAAATTCTATTAATATTATTATTTCTGTTAATATAATTATTTCTTCATTTATCGGCCAAACCTATGATGTCAAGATTGGATAGTGGGACAATTTTAGTTACAGGACAATTTGTTACGTTACCATTGGCCTGGGTATACTTAGTATGTGAGCCTTGTCGTAGGTGAAGATTCGATCAACTCTGGAAGAAATATTTGAGGTTCTATCAACGGACAGAAATTAAACGGCAATGGCCCATGGGGTACCATGATTTGAACATAATTATGTTCAATATATCAAAAAACGAACTAAAATTTCGGAAATAACTTTTTCTCGAGGATACCTAATCAACCATAAACAAAGGTGAATGCACTAGGACCACGAACTGCACCTTACATTATTACAGATTACACTAATTTCAATTGTTCAGATTGTAGGCTCTATTCCATATTCATTGTAGTTCTGCAGTTCAATAATTATTATATTTTTCTGGGTATTTTGAAAAACACTTGGAATTTATTAATTAAGTCAACTCCAAAACTTAAGATATGTATAAATCAAATTATTGGTGCCAAAACCATATGTATAGACACAAAAAGCTTACTTATAATACTTACCGTTTTGGCAAAATGTCGCTGACCTTAATCTTAGAGGGTACGGTTGTCATTGGGTTATATTGATCCCTATGGATATCTTACAGGGCCATGGGATACCAATATGAATATTGGATTACTTAAGAGGAGCATTAGAAAAAAAAAAATTGGTCAAGATTTTTACTCTACAATATTGGATGATTTCTAAGGCAATACAGTTTGTTTTGCAAGAAATGTTATTGTTAAGGATATTGATACCAAACACTAAAATTCAGGGCAAGGTATCATGTCAACAATTGTCAGTAACATTCAAACATCTAAAGAGACAAATAGATTTCATTTCTATGATATTTACTTTTAGCCAATTGGCATATATGGGTGTCAACCAGCCAATCACAGATGTGCTTCGTTTTAACTAATTGTACCACATATGATTTTAGTACCCAAACTTTTTTTTGACGGACTAGTTTTTTTTTTTTTTTTTTTTTCGCTGACCTTAATCTTAGAGGGTACGGTTGTCATTGGGTTATATTGATCCCTATGGATATCTTACAGGGCCATGGGATACCAATATGAATATTGGATTACTTAAGAGGAGCATTAGAAAAAAAAAATGGTCAAGATTTTTACTCTACAATATTGGATGATTTCTAAGGCAATACAGTTTGTTTTGCAAGAAATGTTATTGTTAAGGATATTGATACCAAACACTAAAATTCAGGGCAAGGTATCATGTCAACAATTGTCAGTAACATTCAAACATTTAAAGAGACAAATAGATTTCATTTCTATGATATTTACTTTTATTAGATGTCTATTTTGGCAAAGTATTTTTTACCTTATGTTTACGGGTAGGGTTCGTATTTGGTCACATTGGGCCCTGTGAGTAACATACAGGGCCCTAAGATACCAATTGAAAATACGGATTACTATAGACCACCTAATGATAAAACTTTTGGTCAAGTTTGTGACCCTTAGAACTTTGATATGCTCCCAAATTGGCATAGATTTTGGGTTAAAACTAAGCACTGGGTGGTCTTTTTTTACCAATTTATCACAATTTATCACAGTGAATTATGTCCAAAAGATCTTGTAGTATTGATAAATTTAACAGAAATCAAAATATATAATTCATTGAAAAACCATTGGATTTTATTATTGTAGCCAATTGGCATATATGGGTGTCAACCAGCCAATCACAGATGTGCTTCGTTTTAACTAATTGTACCACATATGATTTTAGTCCCCAAACTTTTTTTTGACGGACTAGTCATATATAACAGGTGAATGAATGGTAAATTTCTGAAAGAGTCATGTACAGGAACTCCCCCCAAGAGACTACACTACGGTGTTTTCCCCCGTTGAACAAAGCTCATTGCATAGTTTGGCAGCGACTATGTGTCTGATAAATGCATATGTGTAAATACCCTAAAACCTCTGCTCGAAATGGCAGGTGTGCGTAGAGCCAGAACAAGCAATTGAACCGGAATAAATTTAGCAACATTGTTTGCCAAATATCACTATAAAAACGTAAGGGGTATGTCCATGTATTCTGTATTCTGAATATAAATTATCCCAAATAATATCTCCTCTCTCCGGTGAAAAATGGGAACAAACATACATAAATGTGCCAATCGAATCGCAACAAATATCGATAATCTCACTAAATTAATAACACATGCGTTCATTCCTCTTCCTCCATCTTAAGACTATAAGGAGAGCGCATGGCCCACTGGTTAGGGTATTAGCCTTTGGTGCTAGAGGTCCCCGGTTCAACTCCCGGCGGGACCACTTGCAGGGATTTAATCGGGTACTAAATTCTGGAATTAATCTGTACAAGAGCTATTGATTGAAAATGGAATTCGCTCTCCCTATGGTTCAATTGGACTTGGGCAAATGAACCATGATAATACCCCGTCCTTCGGAGGGGACGTTAAGCCGTCGGTCCCATGTACAGAGAGTCATACCTAGTGCATGCACATCACAGTCAGTGTCGAAAAAGAGTAGGGTGATTACCCCTGGCTGTCCAAATTCCGTCCCGGTAAAATGGACCCCAATGGAAATAAGCTTCCTGTCGAGGCTTTCTTGGGCTATCCACGACATTGTCCGAATAAATCAAATAAAAAAAATAAATACAATATACTCTGTCAAAGTAAATGAAGGCACAGAGACGGAAAACATATACGATTACAGATAAAATAATGTCGGAATAGCTCAATATTACTTACACAGGATTATTCTATTAATGTTATGAGTAGATTCGAAAAAATCACATTATTGTTTAAGTTCTTAAGAGCATTGACATAATATGTCACGTATTACATTTCATGATGTATATCTCGTCTTGTGGAAGCAACAAAGGAGAAGCATTTTTGTGTTTCATTCTTTTGTGACTTTTCGAATGAAAATAATTCTTACACACGATGAAAATGTATTTTTAAATATATTATAAATATTTTATTTCCCACTTAAATCGACTAATTAAGAAGTAATTAGCTAATTAAAGTGGCGTAACTACACACATGATTTCCCGTGTCGTGCAACAAAGTTGTATATACCAGTTACGACTCAACAATTTTGAGTGCAACAAAGTCGTATCTACTAACACTTAATTAGGCCTGATAAGCTTAATAACTCTGCAATAAATTGAGCCTTATACTTAAAATATATGTTAAATTATCCGTATTCATTTACTTCTGTAAATTAATTAAGTACTGAGCGTAATATTGAGTGGAAAAGGGTCGTAACTACATGTTTTGATATGTTTTTAAGTTTTTTGTCCCAAAATTAGCATAAATTTGGTAAAAAATGAAAATGCACTTTTGTCAAAAAAATTGGGGAGATTTTTCACTTATACACCTTTTTAAAAAACATTGTTTTACATAAAATAAAACGCCGTATCTACATACTAGTTTTCCCGTGGCGTGCAACAAAGTCGTATCTACCAGTTCGACTTTGTTGCACTCAACAGAAATCCAATTTGAGTGCAACAAAGTCGTATCTACAGCAAAATAGGCCTATTAGCTTAATAACTCTGCAATAAACTGAGACTGTCACCTGAAATGTATATCAAATTATGCGTAATGACTTACCTTTTCATAATATATAAATAACTCAATGTCGCCAAAAATGTCAGTTACGACTTTGATGCACTCACATGACGATCTAAAATTACCATGTAAAATAATAAAAGCAATATATTTAATGTATATTATCGGTAATACTTGATATAATGTTTCGACCTAGAGATGTAATTCTATCTTTCATTATTTTATTATTCATTCCTTTCAGAAATTAATTTGCAGTATTAACACTACCAGTAACAAAAAGGTCAATTTAAGCTTTAATAACAAAACAAACACCAGTTGAAGAACCTTAAACATGCATCTTAAGTAGATATTTATTTAGTGCATGGAGTCTTTGGCCTTTATGATCTTGAAAAGATTCGTTTCAATGCTCAAAGTTTACTTTAGAATTGATCTTCTGTAATGCGAGATGAGATTCATACCATTTTTAAATCACGTTGCCACTCAAGGTTAGGTTGTAGTTCAATGCGACGTTTAGGAACACAGAATCTTTGATCATACACTCACTTTCTTGCATCTTAATTAAAGTATATGATAATGGTGGTAAGTAATATAACTTCAGAGAAGTTATAGAAAAATTGCAAACTTTTTGAGTGATCTATGATGGCACGGATCAATGAGAAAGTAGATTAAAAGTAGGTTTAATCCGAAAGTATTATACTTTTTTTAACTCTGCAAATTTTAGAAAGAGAACCGCCATCATTTAATGGGTACTTTGCAAAATGCAAAATAACGTTCTCTGCCAAACTCGTGTAAGAAAACCGAGAGTAGTGCAAAAATTCAAATAAAGTGATGGTCTGACCTTAAATTAATTTGGTACATGTTAAATAAGACACACATACACATTGGGGATCAAATGAATGAAACAATGGTTAACTGAATATATCCCTTAAATTCCAAATGCCATTTTTCACACTTTTCAAAAATCACGGGGCGGACCCTCTAACAAGACAAATTGCGCTTCCCTGTGATGAAACATACCAGCCTAAATACATAAAGTCCTATGAATAATTTGCTGGTAGAACTGACGTGGTTAAACTAAGCGAAATCCTAATTCCAATTTGCTCTACCGTAAAATTAAAGGCTGACTCAGAGATTTCAAGATGAAGGCGCCCTCATCTTTCAAAGAAATCGTGTTTTTTTGCATATACATAACGCTTGTCCATATACTAATCACTGTGTGAAATAGCTAAGCTCAAATCGAAGTCCTTCATTTCGAAAATCACAACATTGTTATAAAATTCCGGATCCGGAAATTTTGTTATACTCAGTATCATATGGCACTGTTATACTATACATACATGTTTATTGCATGAAAACGAAAAATCCGATTCATCTCCAACTTTGGAATTGGGCATTTTAGGTCACTATCTTTAGTTTGGAAATCTCTGAGTCAGACTTTAATGGAAACAAGCTCTAGTCACTGGCATGAATAAAAAGGGTCAAAAGTCAGATCCAGCGAATTACCATCATGCATAACAGACACATGCCTATGCTGCAAAGTTATGGAACATTATAATACTGATTCACATAACTAAACATCTGAGTGCATATAACACCTTCCTTGACTCACAGCATGGGTTTCGTGAAAAGTTATCAACAGTGGCACATCTAATTTCATCATGTCAAGATTGTGCATATCCTCTAGTGTCGTGGACAATTTGACGTAGTACTAATGGACTTCTCTAAAGCGTTTGACAAGGTACCCCACTATCGCTTAGTCAGGCCTCACTCTGGAATGGATCGGATAATTTTTTAAATCATCATCCGGGGAAGTGTCAACTGGAGTAATCAAAGGTTGTGTTGCTCTATATATCCCTTACTTCCCTAAAACTTCCCTAAAACTTCAAAACCCACCTGACAAAAAGTTACAGAGCGGACCCTTGGCTTAGTGGGAATCTGACAACAAAAATACTAGATATACAAGAAGAAATCCAATCTAATGTGAGGTTATTCGCTATTGACAACATTATGTACCGGAAGGTAGAGAGCTATGAAGACCATTTTGTACTCCAGAGGGATTTGGGAGTCCTTACCGACTGATCCTCTACATGGTTAATGCACTCTGATGTTGAAAAATGTGGCATATTATTCATCTTAACTAGAAACGCAAACCGAGTCTCTTCCAATACAATATCCATGGACAGCCACTAACAAGAGTAGACCAGACCGACTACCTCGGTGTTACAATTTCAAAAGCGTTACGTACGGCAAACCGTACCTTTGGGCTATTATGTCGCACTCTATCTCCATGTACAGAAGAATTAAAGGCAAAAGCTTACCTGGCCACGAACACACTTTTACCGGACACTCAACAATATTTATGAAGGAGTCTAGGTTTACTGCCGGGCACCGCTTCTCCATTGCGATACACACGCTAAAGAATCCTCAAACCACCAACAAAGCGAGCCACGACGTGATAATTACGACGTCACACCATGCATGATGCTTGTCGTGTGATCTATTCCAACCAATTACTGCACGGGGATGTGCATGTACAATCAGGGGAAGAACAATGCGCTGTGACACGAGGTTCGAATAGCTCGTGTGAAGTGAATGAGAAATAGGGAATATCGAAACTAGCAAAACGGTATAATGGAACGTTGTCATGGATGGGAAATGTTTTGAAGAACTGTGGTTTGCCTTACGCATATTGAGACTGTCAAGATTATTAAAGACGATGTCAGAACTAAACCACTGACATTTTCGCTAATATGGACTTCGATGTATTGCAACACAAATTGTACTAAGTGTCTACGAAATTATTATGAGCAAACTGAGAATGAAATATAATTTGAGAATTTGGCACAGGGCCGTGCTTTGTGTGCTTTGGTATAGCGCTATACAAGTGACCCAACTAAGGTTAATTATGTTAAGCAGTGGCGCGCTTTTCAATATGATCTAACGATGTTGTAAAGAAGTTCGTTTGTGCTGGCCCTCGAATATGGGCGAAACTCGAATATGCTTAGTAGTCTTGAAACCCGTATAACATCACCGCTGTAAATCAAATTGAATAAGTTCAACGGGCAGCAGCACAGTTGGTTTTCAGAGACTACCGAAGAACTACTTCTGTACCATCCGTGATCACAACGGCTCAGAAGACCTTCCCGAGTACCTTTTTCACCTAAATTACGTTTTTTTCCATTAGCTAACACGTACTCATGAGTTCCGCACAACACACCGTGCCTTGTTTATCGAGAGCTGCGCTTAAATCTAGCGGCCTCAATTTCTAACGAATGATACTACATGATTTCAACAAATGTGCAAGTATTGAAGATGAACTTGACATTAATTTATGCAATCACTTTGTCATAGATTTTGTTGTTGTTTTTATAAAAACACAGCTAATATACTACTCCATTGTTGAAAACAAATGAAGCAGTCGACTGAAAAATACGCTATATGGGGCATGTTTTGTAGCACACCCCTTTTTCTTTCTTCCTATGGTATTTTACACAGGTTTTTGTGGTAATTAACAATATCATGAATATCATTATGTCTTGTCAACTTAATGTTATATTGTCTTGCTTATTTTCAATACGCGGACCTAATTAATGATCTATTTATACCAATGTGTTCCAACTGATATGACAAATATCCAAACACCAAATACTGGTTTTTCAGACAAGAAGCAAGATCTTCCCCATCCCATTGTTTAAGGATATTGCTAAGAGTTTAGTAGTCTGTTATTGGCTAGGTTTGTATCTATACCTGAATTAACAGTAGTAGTTTTTGAAAACCCCTTTTCATTAACACATCAGGATTAAATTGGGTAGATTTTTGGTGGGAACATTTACTATGCCAGTTCCAAAATTAAATTACAGTTAATAACATTGATTAATTACACTGAACGCTCACTTCATTACTTTCATCATGGCTATATCCCGTAGAATCAAAATACAAAAAATACACGTATATCTTGCTTTAAACTGATGAACCCATTTAAATGGTAGAAAAGATGGTGCTTACAATTTGTAATTTGGCTATTTTTACAGTATATTTCTTATCATTTTGCAACACAGTAAGTAGATTGCTTTATGAAAACACGAAGTCTCTGATTTCGTGATTTATCAGGTCAAGGTCATCTGCCATCATCTGCAAGTTTTATCACGTAGTACGATCACAATGGTTCGCGATAGCTATGGCGCGCCGTTTTTTAAACGTATTTCCATATTATATTTTTCTCTTCTCTCTTGAAAGCTCTTTGAAGAACAATCCAGAAAGCTTTATAACTGTAGGGCAATTTAGGAGTGTATAATTGAGTGAACAAGAATTGAGCGTAACGTTCACCAGCTGTTTGATTAAAACAACGGCGCGTATATAATACTACTATACGTTACCTGCCCTATATGGGGGAGGGGAGGGACATCCTTACAGCAACATTGAATTCAAATCAAAATGAACACCGGCTCGACCCGAGTGATAGTCTTTTCAAAGACTTAACGTATGAGGGCGCTCTTAGGCATATTGAACGGAGTACGACTAAGCTATATCTGGTCACGATATTAAATCTAAATGCCCGTTATGGAAATTACCTAGTTTTGCAGCGGGTTAACCCCAACCCGGACGGATTTTGAAGTCAATAATTTATTCCAAAATATTACTAAAATTAATTGCATGTTTAAGATGTGATTTTGTAAAATGGTTCACTAGGACCGAGGCTGCCGTAGAAAAGGCACGTAAGAATTTTTCCATAAATTACCGGTTGGAAATCCCAATGCCCAAATCAGCCCTGTCGTTCCTACCCCTCCGGCCATCTGTGTTATCATTTCATTCGTACTTTCCGTTATTTATACGCGCCACATAGTCTCCCTACCTTTAAGTTAAATTTCTACTAATTGTAAAGTTTCAGTGATCTATTCATCGGTTTTACTTATTCGTGTATCTGTTTGTTTGGACACTCTGGGCCAATAAAAACTATAACAGTAGTGGACGTGTACCCCGATACGGTACGTGGAGTCCTAGGAATGTGAGACTGAGGCTAGGCACAGATTAATGATTTGTAATCAACTTGAAATAAATAAGGTCTTTAGGGGTTGACAAATTTCAAAGTGTCAGTTGCACGAGGTTAATTTAGCATAGGTTGAGTTCCGGTGTGATATCCGTTCTTGACGCTCTAATATTCTGTATCGTAGGGCCGTAAGTAGTGTTACAGGGAAGAGAAAAAAAATGTGGTGATTAATGGGTACGTGAATCAGTAACGTACACGGACTCAGTGCGTACGATCAAGAAACTACAGGATCAACACGCAGTTCTATTCGATAATTAGTTTGTCGTGCATGATTATGGGGCTGGCTTTAGTACTGCTGTGACCCATGATCATATCTTGGATATGTTTTATAAATATATCATAACCTGGTAAACATGAATTTTCCAACCAACCTATCACAAACCATTCAATTCAAACATCGCAGAAGTAACCATTGCACACAAAGCTTTTACCGGACACTCAACAATATTCAATTAAGGAGTCTAGGTTTGCCGCCCGGGTACCTCCCTCCATTACGATACACACGCCAAAGAATTTCTCAAACACCCAACAAATCGAGGCACGTCGTGCTAAGTACGACTTCACACCACCCCTGTCCCACATATGGCATGTCGTTGGATCTATTCCAACCATTACTGCACGGGGTCCCTGCATGTACAATCCAGGGCATCCTTGCGCTGTGGACACGAGGTTCCGAACGTCCATGTAATAGAATGTAAACACAAAGATCGAAAATAGCAAACGGTATAATGAACGAGTTCTTACATGGAATGTTTGAAGAAGTGGTGGGGGTTGTCTTGTGCAATATTTAGCAATGTCGTATCATTAAACACGATGTCAAAACTAACGCACTGACATTTTCGCTAATATATACTGTGATACTATTGCACACCAATTGTACTAATTGTCTACGAAATTTTTATGAGCAAAATGAGATGAAATGTAATTTGAGATTTGGCCCAGGGCTAAGCTTTCTGTGCTTGGTATAGCGCTATACAATTGCCCATACAAGTTTAATTTATTAACATGGCTCGCTTTTCAATATAATCCTATGATTTTGTTAAGAAGTTCGTTTGTGCATTGATAGTTAAAGTCCACTCTCAGCAATTTCTTCAAAATGTAAACAATCGCGCCCCCGTATTTTTCATCAAGTCCATTTGTTTTCATTGTTGTGCTGGAAATTGTTTTATAGTAAAGACCCGTGTAAGTTGCTAAGCATAACATGCCCTCTTTTTTCAAGAAATGATGGTTGTTATGGCTTGTTTTCTAATACAGGTTGGGATCCGACTCTTTTTAAGTCTAGAAACAGCCGTAAACTGCAACCCTTAAAAAAAAACAAGACTGCTTTAAAAATGCTTAAGTGTTTGTTGTTTAGCCAAGACATAATATAAGGTTTGATATTACCTAACACTAACAGAGACAAAATGGGCGTTTTTGGATGTTGAAAAAAAATGACTGATAGTGGCTTTAATTTCCATTATACCTACGCGCAATCCCGCATCGGAATCGGCGTCTTGTGCGCAGCGTTCGGGTAATTGTCGGCCCCATCACGGTTGGCGGGCAGATCTGTTCTGGGGGAGAGCCACCCTGCTAGCCCTTCCTGCAGATATAGAACGAGCGGGCGGGGGTTCTGGTAGTGTGGTCACCAAATAATTAGAAATCCACCAACCCACGATGTATACACTCACCACCATGACAAGCGGAACGCCGATGATGATAATACTTGTTTCGGCATAATACTTGTTCAACGTATTTTGTGTGAATCAGAAATGGGCGAAATTTTGAAATAAAGTTTTAAAACCATTTGACCTGCGACGTGTTGTTTAAAGACACATTTAAAGGGTGTTTTGAATTCCGTATGGCACAGTATGCACAATACCGTCTACAAATTCTTTTTCTACTTTGAAAAAGACAAATCGGAACTCGAAATTGAAAGTACTTGAATGTACTTGCGCATTGTCCTTTTCCGATTTCTTGTGAGTAACATATTCCCTCTGAAAGTCAGTGTTTCAGACTCTCTTTTAAGTTGGTCATTTTTTTCCTTTTTGTTTTGTCGCTTTGCCTGTGACGTCAATTATGAACCATAATATGGTTTCTACTATATTGAAGATTGAAGAAATCTTGTTATATGTAAATCAGAATATTTGTGATTTGTTTATTCTTTTACACATTTATCGCGCGTGGGAGGTTACACTGTCAATTTGTAATACTGGTTTCCAATATTGTATGAGTTCAGAGATCGTATAGGGCGCTTGCACGGCAGGTCAATAGGTTATCTTGGCCAGACCTGCCTCCAGAACAACCCAAGCATGCAGAGAATACAAAGGAATCACCTGTAGAAATAGCTGAAATGTTCAGGTGAACCAGGTGCATGCATTGTATTCTTCGCATCCTTGGATGATCTGGAGGGAAAACAAAATTCCATTCAATATAATTTACCTTCCGTGCAAGGGCCCTATTCACCAAAGTGTCTTATTTCCTAGTTGTTTTAAAGTTGCTTTAGTAACATCCTTGCCCCCTCCAATGCCATACTGCCATCAACACGTGTCTTATTTGTTTTCGCAACACTTGAGAATGTGCGAATGTGAAATAGGATATCGGAGATAATGTGCAAAACAAAATGTCCTTGTACGTCGGCAAAAATGTTTAATAATGCCTTATAATAATGAAATTATAAGCGTCAAACTGTTGCCATTGTTATTACAATCAGCAATACTATACCTTGCAAAACACCCTCTTGAATTATGAAAATACTCATTCAGGCGTGTATGATATTTCATGCATATTTAATTATTTATTCCCGTGACAAATACTTTTTTTCTTCTCTTGATGATGCTTACGTAAAATCGTAATAACAAAATAATAGCTAAGTTCAAGTACCCGAATAATAAACAACATAATTGTAGTAAACAGAAATTTCAAATGGTAGAAATAAAAAACAAATACAAATAGTAACTGATGAAGAGGTAAATTAAATGTGGTTACCTTTTGGCAATGACGATTGTGATTTGTTTTTCATATTTTATTTCATTTTCCAAGCGGATTTTCATTTCGCCAATTAAAAATTATTACAATGTTAGAATCTGCCGTCCTATACCCCCCGGGGGGGGGGGTTCTTAGTACAAACGCCTATACGGAGACGTGCCGCTGGATAGGGTCGCAAAATCAGCCGTCTGGTATAACTAAGACCCCTTTTTTTCACAGTCTGGTATAATTATGACCCCTTTGTGGTATAATTATCGGTGTTGATTTGATGTTGTTGGTATAATTTTGGGTACGCATCCGCGATGGTGATATATAGTCCGTGAACGTAGTCAGCTCTACGCAGAATTCGACATCGTATTGATTTTGCAAATTTTTTTAGTCATCATAATTATCGTAATCTCGGTTTGTTTAAGCTACCTAATTATTTATGCACAAACGTATTCATGACGTAAACCGGGGGATGACGTTGCGTGATAGCGCCACGTACGACTAACTATAAGCTACAGATTTCATGCAGATCAGTGTGCAGTATGCATCCATTCTCTTGATCGAGTGTCCTATCCCGATTTATTTAGGATCCCTGGTTTCATGTGACTTTCGTCGTGGCCTTCAACATAACACACCAAGTCGCGAAGCAAAGACACGCTGGGTATTTGCCCGGAGTATTTGATTTGGCGGTTCTGCTGTTAATACGAAAGGAAATTCTGGTATAAATATGGGTCATTATATTGCAAGAAGGAGAGGTATAAGTTTGGGTGCATTTGAAATACTGGTATAAATATGGGTCATTATATTGCAAGAAGGAGAGGTATAAGTTCGGGTCCACTTCTTGAGTCCTGGAGGCAGGTCCCTACCCAAACAAAATTGAAGAACCCCCCCGGGCCTATACCAACATGAAGACTGAAGTACGGGGAGCCCTTTTGTTTTTTTAATGTTTACATTTTCATTAGAACGAACTAAAAGGGGCATTTGGGGATCCACAACCTGGTCTCCTCGACGTACCTAAAAAGTAAATTCGTTTATATCATATGAACCGTTTATTGTACCGGTGTAATCGTAAGTGCAAACTTAATCCAGAAGAAATTCGTTGTTTTGTATTTCTTTCCGTAAAATGACAGAAATTACAACACAGTGGCCTATGGGGTACCGTGGTAACAAATATTTAGTAATAACTGCAAAACGCACCGTCAGAATTAATTGCAATTTTGGAAATGGCCTTCTAGTAACCATATGGATTTGCTATGCTTCAAAACACAATAAACCTTTATTAGCGCCTCAGTTGTTTTAAATGTTAACATTAAAAACATCGGCAGGAGGAATTTGGAAATGTTTATTCCTTTGGTTGAAAAGTCGCGGATATATCTGTCTCGTACTTCATTTTTAATTAGTGGGGTGGGAATTAATGCCTAAATTTAGTTGGAAAATGATGCAATGCTTTGTATATTATCACGATTTTTCTTTAAAATTTTTCTTTTAAAGCTAATAGGACACTTTTTGTACTACTGTCTTTTTGAAATGACATTGTCAACCACCAAGGGGTTTTGAAAAGCAACAATTTTGTGGCAGAGCAAATATTTCTCTTTCAAAAACTTTGTTGAACATTTTCTAAACGGCAGTTGTAAGTGAAGTTATGATCGAAATTCAGTGTGGAGCGTAGTTTTGGGAACCCTTTGGTTGTCCGTGACTTGTGTAAGTGGGCGCAGGCTCTCATTAGGATGTTTCCATTTAAAATGGAACGCTTAACGAGTTTTGGAATATAATATTTTGTTAAGAAGAAAAAAATCGAGGTATGTTAATTGACCGAGATCAGCCGCTTTAGGCCAGTAAAAAAAGTAAAAATACAAGGAATGTGCTTAAACCCCACACTAATTGCAACAAAAATCAAATGCCAAACAGAATTGTATGAAGAATACGTTAAAACAAAATATAAAAGTCTATAAATCAAAGGAGAGGGGAACTATATTTTTAAGGGGTAGGTTTACTATCGGGGTCAAAATGAAAGTATCAAAATGCGTCGAAAGTTATACCAACGTGTTGTTACATTTCCAGGCCTTAAAAAAAAGGTATGTTGCAAACTATGAGGATGTTGTGCAATGAAGGTATGAGGTCAAATAGGTTCAGGCTCCAATGGTGGTGTAAATTTTAGATTAGAACCGTTCGTTATAACAATGGTTGTCAAATTGTTTCGTCTAATTGTGTACAGAACCCGAATATACTGGTTGCACCATCTATAATATTCGTTGAATAAATGGAACGCTCAAAATGTGGATGGGGGGGTACAGGGTTTATTGGGGGGGTCATAGTCATAGCTCTTGATTCTTATATACGAAAGTTCAACAAAGAATCTATTTACATTACTTATAGGCCCAGTGTAAAATCCATGCATGTGCCGGAACCCCACCTAATTGCAAACAGAATCAATTCCACAGAAATGTATTGAGAATACTTTAAAAACAACAGTACAAAAGTCTACTAAAATCAAAGGATGTGGCATATCTTTTAAGGGGGTGGTGACGGGTTTTATGGGGTCAAAATATGAAAGTATCAAATCGCGTCGAAGTATTACACGTGTTCGTTACATTTCAGGATTAAAAAAAGGTTATTTCTGCCACCTTGCAGTTGTGGTCCATAGTATGAGTCAGAAATAGGTTTTTCAAGGTCACAGATGGGGGCTAAATTTTAAGATATATCCGTTCGTTTATAAAACTGGTGTCAAATTGTTCGTCTAATGCACAGAACCGAAAATATACTGGTTGCACCACATAACTATTCGTGATAAGTTGAACGCAAACTGGATGGGGGGTACAGGGGTCTTGGGGGGTGGTTCACTTAGTATCGATCGGTGATTCTTTAGGAAAGTCAAACAAAGTCTATTTACATTTACTTATTAGTGGACAATTTAACAGTTTACAAAAGTCAACCAAAATGGACCTTCTATGAATTTTACCAGGATGACCTGAACTGTAGAGCCTATTGTACAAAACTATAACCCGCGATAGGGGCAACTATACGTTTAAACCTTTAGGAGAGCCCATAAATTGGGGGCCTATACTATTTTTTAAATCAATTCGAACAATTCGAATTTTTACCCCTGTACAAAATTGCCCCTTCTAATGTCACAGGTGGATTTTGGTAGACTTTGAAATATATTATTTTGGGACTATTTCGCAGTATATACACACCAAAATTGTCTGTGCAAGTTGTGTGGGTCAAATCATTTTAAACTTCTTGGACATATGCAGTCTGTGCCTGAGTCTTTGCAATCAGAATCGATATCACCCTATAGAAGTGTTGCGCATAGAGTCATGTGCAATTAGAGTCGCGTTTCGAAGAGTAATCTCTGAGGGCGGAAAACAATGCCTTTGTTGTAAAATGTAAAAATCCACGTGGGTAGGCCAATTGAAGTCACGAGTCTTCTGATTTTGGTTCGAGATGGAGCAGAATCACCAACTTTTGGGCCGGTTTAATATACCCACCGTTACACACCGCTGTATTATTTTTTGATCAAGTCGTAATATGTCGACTATAGATATTAAGGCATGGCTTGTCGATTGCAAGTGGGAGAAAGGTATATTTGAGTCTATTTTGGTAAAAGTCCATTTTGGTCAAAATATTGATTTGTATTTTTTTGTAGATATATGATGTCTATGTAAGAAGATTATCCATGGATGAAGGTTTTACACCTGTAATGCTCTAGAGAAAGAAATCTACAACAAGCCAATTTAAGATGGGATGTGTACATGAATAAAAGTTCAGTATTAGTACAAATGTGTTGTTTTTCTCAAATGTTATTTCTGAAATACTTGCTTGCTTAAAAACTTCAATTACCTACAAAAGGTAACACCAACAGAGTCCAACCATTCAATATTACAAAAAAGATGTAAGAATACAAACGTACTGGAGTAAAATAATGATAAACATATACATAGTGACGTATTTAAAAAAAAAAAAACAATTGCTATACGCTGTAATTAACATATATTTCAATTAAAACCTGGTGGAAAATCGAAAAAAATAGGTTACATCTGAAAGTAACAAAATAGCAACAAAAAGTAACAAAAATGTTTATATCTAAAAGACCTTTAATAGGAAGTAAACAAAATTCATGTTGTTGCACCCAGACCCCAATCCCACAACTTTGACGACCTACACTACCCCCTGAATACACTCATTGTCGACCGTATAATTAACAAGCATCTGAAAGAGATAAGCCCAAATATATATATACAGTGTGAGTCAATAAAAACCCTACATTCAGGAAAGATTTTTCTTCAAAGGTTAAACGTTATTTTTGCTTAAATGTTTGCTTTGGTTCTTTACAGGGATAAACAGGCTATCAGAAGATTTTTATTTGCCGTCTTTCGGACTTTGGGTTCAGAAACTATGTCGCTTTTCCGGAGAGACCTAAAAATTCTGTTTGGCCGATTTTAGCCACACAATGCGGAGAGATTGACACCGACGTATACCGTAATACATTATAGCAAATACAATCCACACATGCAAATTCAGCTCGTATCGATTTCTTCTCGACAAAAACATATCAGTTTTGAAAAAAAATATTGTGTAACATAATTGTAAGTAAAATATCTTCAACAAATTAAATTACCATTGTTCAATCATGAAGAGTCAGTTATTGAAAATCACTCCATATCAATTTCTCAGTTCATGAACATAATGAAACTGCTCAGAGATTTTTTGTTTTACATCTCTAAGATATTTATTTTGCACAAATACAGTATACTCAGCGTCCATAAATCGCGAGAAGAACTAAAGCTGAAGTTTTCTGTAAATAAATTGGAGTTAAAACTCTAAAAATTCAATATTGCATTGTTTTTTCAAGCGGAATACAAAACCTTCTATGGTTTCAATTTGGCTCCCAAGTTTCGTTGTAGGTTAAAACCATTAAATCTTGCTGAACCAAAGTAAACTGTGGTCTTATACCAGCTGTCTTGGATTTCTTATTTGGGAAACTGAACATTCTTTTTTTCACTCAGCATTTTCTTTTGTAATCTCCGGGATATTATTTTTATAATCCTATAATCTCCCACCTTCTATTGTTTAACAATAATTTGGTGTTAAATGGTTTTACTCAAATCACTGCTGAAGACCATGCTACTCTATGTAAACTCTATGCATCTTTGTTTGGCTCAAAATCGGCCAAACAGGATTTTTAAGTCTCTCAGCAAAATAGGCATAACTTGTTCCTCAAAAATCCAAATGACACCAAATAAACGTTTTCTGAAAGCCTGTTTATCCCTCTTTATAACCAAAGCAAACATTTGAGCAAAAATAATTCTTAACTATTTTAATTATTTTTTATTCTGAATGTAGGGTTTTTATTGACTCACACTGTATATATTTTTATGAAACTAGAGCGACTTTAGTTTTAGTTGTCCCGTTCGTATGGAGAACTGAAATATACAAAGCACTTAGCAAATTAAAACGGAATGTTATAATCAATTGGAATTTCCAACATTGGTTTGCTTCGTGGCCTTCTGTATGAATGTCACTTTCAACAGCACAAGCAGAAAAAAAACATGTTTGTTTCTTCTAGGTTTGTCGTTGTTGTAGGCAACAGGTAAGAAATGCTATCATTCAGTAATTCTCCCTCCTTAAGTCCGGACAGCAATAAACACTTTCAAATACGCGCGTGATTTTTATCAGAGACTGTTATTATGATCCAGATAAAATATGGGATTTCGTATTTCTCTTACATGAATGAATGATGGACAAGAAAACAAGAACATACAAGAACAGCATTTTGAAAAGAAATTCAGTTTTTGATTTCTCGCCTTTCATGTGCTGCATTGAATAAATCGTCTGTAGAGAAATCCCTTAGGATCGCTTTTAGTATCTTAATGATAATGTTAAAAACGCATAGCTAGGAGGAAAATGAATTCGGAAAACAATCTTTGTCTTTCCTTTCTAAATCAGCATGTTATATCATGAAATCGAGACGTCTTTAACTAAGTCGTACAAAAGTAATTGGAATTGTTTGCACAAAGAAACATTCACCTTTTCTTAATGCTACATTTTACTTTCAGAAGAACATAGACTTTGATCGCGTTTTTATGTCACGATCATCCGTTAAACATCATGCATGTCGATAGTGAAGTTGGATAAAGTTGGATAAATGGATATGGCATTAAAAACATTAAAATGCGGTCACATAGCTTGTTATCGCCAATTCTGACAGATCGTCCATGTATTAACGTACCCTCAGGCAGAGTAAAGCTTCACAAATACATAACGAACATCCAATTGATTAATCAATATCGTGCTGCGATACTCCGATGCTCTAGAAAACGGTAGATGTTTCATATAGAAGTCCCATTGATGCAAATGAGGTATTACAATTGATTCCGTCATACGCTGTATGACGTTGTGCAGTAGTGCTTGACGGAATGAATGGCAATACCTCATTTGCATCAATGGGACTTCAATATGAAACGTCTACCTAGAAAACTTGCAGTCAATCAGGAGGTCACGCCAACATGCGTTATTTTCTTGTACACGAGAAGACAAATCAATCGCTGTGACCTCAATAGCTGGTCGAAAACGCTCTGGAAAATGTCCTGATTTGAGGTCCAAAATACCTGAATTCATTAATAAATCATGTATTATTGTTTCGGAATGTCAACCACATATCTAAGTTGGTCTAATATGACGTGAAAGGGTATTTGGGGGTTAAAAACAACGAATTAAAAGCGACGATTTTTAAGTTTGGAAAAAGCGTGTTCTCTGAAGTTATAGAAATCCCACAAAATTTTAAAGCATCCCAAATCATTAATTGAATTGTGTGCTAAAAAAAGTCTGTGTACGTGTTACTCTATCTCTTTTAAGAAAGCGAAGACCACGGAAAATGTATAACCTTACATTTACTAGCATCATGAAATTAAATTCTCGTATGCTATAACGTGCCTGGTTTCCATCAATTGATGAACTGCAGACGTTTGCAGGCTGTGGGCAGGGATGTGGACAATGACACAGGTCGTTTGAATGTATTTTGGAAAGCCCATGTTTTTAAATAAAATGACCCGTCCAAACATTTTTGTGGAAACAATAGTTGGGTGACCTGCGACTTACTGTACTTGGATATGACTAATTGAATAAGACGAAAAAACACGATTCATGTTTTGAGAACTGCTTGAATGAGTTTTTTCAATTCGGCCCATACAAACCGCTATCAAAAGATGTCAACCTGGTGCATTTTTTAAACACACATTAGGGCAATAAGGGCTTAACATTCCAGTTCATTGCAGTCCTTCACAGCAAGGTGACTTAAACTAATATCTTAGTCGTGATAAAATCCCGTTAAAAGACAAAGGTTGTAAATAGCAGTCATTATTTTTTGAATGTTTACTTACCACACATTTAGAATCGTTGGAATCCTTAACTAGCGCGTATTTCACAACCCAAACTCCTAGAAATCGTTATCAAGATATAGAAGAATATAAATTCTATTTAAAAAAAGATTGGTGAAAACAATATAAGAATTGATTATGCGTAAAACAAAACTTTTCCGGAAAATATATTACTACAATGCGGTTAAAATGTTCAATATCCCAGCCCACAAAAATATTGTTATTATTGATCAAAAATTTGTTTGTGAAGAACACCCTATATCATACATGTACAAAATATGGATTTAAAACATGCTTTTCACCAACTCAAACGTCCCTTCGTACAAAAAACATTGCACAGAGGGCAAAAAATCATAACAGTGAATTTAGTCACAGTAGCGCGCCGCAGTGTGTAGAGATCAGTGGTCTTGGCAGGAAGCAAGCGGAATAGAGAAGAATCGCGCAAATTTGTCAATTTTAAGATCATCTGGCTTGCATGTAAACATACTGGTGTCAATATACACAATTTTAAGATAAATAGCTGAACTAAGGAGAACAATTTAAGTCGAAATTCACAGTTATATATATTGCCTCTATGCTGATAAATAGGAATGTCTTCACCGACTGAGTTAAGCGGATACTGTTAGGGAGTTTATTCCACAATATGTTCCCGCGTAAGCATAAGTTCCCTATCGGCAATTATAGAACTTTGTAAGTAATGAGTTGACTGATTATCAGCTGGGTAGCAAGAGGATTCAAGGTTCTCGTTGGTGATTACAGCTGGAAGGAGCTCAAAGATATAGGGCCAGGGGTGGTGGATGCGTTCGTTATAGTAGGCAGAATTTTCAAAAAAATATGACCCCATCGTTTTATTAGAAGCCAATGAAGTGGTGTAGAGAGTGGTGTTTGATTGTTGATATGTTCTTGTCGACGGATTTTAAGGACAAGTCAGCAGCGCATTTCGAAACTCGACTGCTTGCATCTTTGGTCAATTCTCTTTCTGGGAGGCACATATGGCACAAACAAAGCTCTCTATTGACGACACCTGTATTAAAAGATTCTAGGCCAAGTCCCCGACGCTGGTCACCGTGGCCAATTCGCGCATGTTGTAGTACATCGGTGACTGGACCTAAGTTACACACAATACGAATGTTGGGTAACTTTTTAAGTGTCATGCAAACCATGCTTGACCGCGCCCATCAAACACGGGGTTAGGCGTATTATAATCATGACAGCAATAAATACTCCCATTGCATTTCCCAGTCAAACTTGGTTCCACTGCTGAAGAAAATAGCCATGCAGATTTGCTATGTCACCTTATTAGAATAATTAAAATGTCACCTTTGCAATGATGGGCCAATGGGGTTTCAGAATGATTAAGTAATACAGGCACAGATAGTACATCTCACTAATCAAATTATATCGCGCATAATTACGAGTATGTAGGAGTACTTTTTCAACCCTCAAATTTCCGGGAGACTCATGGCGAAACGTTACTGACATAAAAACAACCCCACACTCAACAACGGAAAAAGTTATGTTATTTAAATTTTGGTTTCCAGATTCCGATGCCGAGGAGAACATCCGGATTTTCCACATTATCATGCGCATATAATTTGACCACCTAGGTCTTAATAAAGCGTCTCTCGAACGTCATGAACACACACTACAGAATTTCAAAAATCTCCCCAAGCTTGTATCACAAATATGACGTCACCATTCAGTAATTGAGAGTAATGAGCGGCGCTCTTCAATTGTGTAAAATTGTATTAAAAGAGTGTGTACGTGTATGGTAGGGAGTTATCATAGTAGATGGTAGGGGAGGAATCTATCAAAGGCGTGAACCAATCTGTGGGTAGATTTCATCAAGTGGACGTCGAAAGCCCAATTTTACTTATTGAGAGCCAAGAGAGCTTGCATAAGGTGTTCACTATTGATTGATCATCTTAGGATGAGTTAAGATGACACCAAGGTTCGGTGCTTCAGTGACGGCATATGAAATAACAGATTTGCCACATGGACAATGGCTGGATTGTCGATCTGTAAAATGATGAAAGGGAAAAGTAAAACATCTCTGTCTTCTTGCCATTTTAATTCAGCCTATGGATTTCCAACAGGATCTGATGATGTCTGCAAATTGAATACAATTTATTTAATTTTTGTTTTGTTGCTTGCTTCACGATCCCGAGGGTGGAGGAAAGGTCGGGTCGCGGGGTGTCAGCATATAACACAACAGATTGGACACCCAATTGGGGAGTGATGATATCCTGTAGGGGGCACTAAACGAGATGAAGTCAATGGGTTCCAGTAAGAGAGCACCATGGGATACACAATCTAATGCCACAGATCTGACGGGCATATCGGAGGATATAGATTGAATTCGGCCATATCAGGTATGGGTACCAACTTAATGCTTTTCCATACCGTTCGGGGGGTGCGAGCTCTTTTGTGGGTATGTTGTCGAAGGCGGCGCTGAAGTCAGTAACACTTAACCAGCACAGCCTCTTTTTTGTCAAGAACAGTCAAGATGTTATTCTGCACCCGTACCGTTGTAGTCTTCCGTTGCTGTGTGATGTTGACCGGGTGAAGCTGACTGAATCGGAACATATCGATGATATAGATTGCAAATATCACTGCTACGATTTCAAACACATTTCCAGGAAATGGAAAAGATTGGATATAGGGCGTTAATTTGAGAGGAAGTTGGGTTTCCAAGCCAGATTTTCTCAGCAGCCGGATGACAGGCTAAGGTTGATAGCTTTAAAGGAATACACCCGAAGAAAGGGAAAAGGTTTGAATCCTTGTTTTGTGGAACGATTTGTTGATTTGATGGATTTCAAGGACGTCCTGTTCAGACACTGTAGAAAAGTAGCTAAAGGTGCTTTGGCATGAATCTGTGTAGTTACACTAGACAGACCGAAGACCAGGAAGAAATCGCAAAAATGCTAGCAAGACCTTTTGGATATTTCAAGGATAACAAAAAAAAGATAGCGGTGTTACGCTTTCTGGGACGATGTTAAATTACTGACAACACGGAAAAGAGTCCCGTTGATCACTTGTAGTAATATGTGGCTATGGTACTTTGTCGTGGCTTCAGCAAGAAGGAGTGGAATTTAGACCACTTATCCTTTTTTAGCATTGCTTAATGTGGAGCCCGTCTGTGAACCCCCTGCGCTCCAGCCGACACCGTCCCTCCTCTCAGACCCGAAGAGCATCTGGATCCCATGTGCAGGAGGACTCCGAAAGTACAGATCGAATTGGCGAGTGGAGCAGTCATCAAGGGTCTTTAGAAAAGATGTGATTCTATTAATTAACTAGAGGAATCACAGTAAGCATCGGAAGGCAAACGCAGAAATGGAGGAGATCTTATTTTATCCCACGATTCTTTAAAACCGAGTCTTTGAACAAAGACTACGCGAGGCTAACTGTCCAAGCCTTCTTTAAACTTTCTGGGGTATTCGCTCAAAGGGCCCGCTACGTACTGACACACCATGACAGCAGTCTATGATCGGTTTGATCAACACGTGGGGTAGGTGGAGAATAAAATAATTAAATAATATTAACAATCTTTGAAGGGCAATTACTTCAAAAATTCCAATCTATAAAACAATTGATACGACGTCCGTATTCTCAAATTTATCGACCAGTCTCACTTCTACCTTGTTTTTCAAAAATTCTTGAACGACTTGTATTTGATAGATGCGTCAATTATATTGAAAACCACAAAATCCTAAATGAAAAACAATTTGGCTTTCGACCTAAACATTCGACTTATATGGCTATTGCTCAATTGGTAGATAAGATTCACCGTGCTGTAGAAAACAATGAGTCGACAGTTGCAATATTTTTAGACTTGTCAAAAGCATTTGACACTATTGATCATAATATATTGTTACACAAACTCGAGCATTATGGATTTCGTGGTACAGTACTTAATTGGTTTAAAAGCTATCTTAGTAATAGAACACAATGTGTATTTTATAACGGTTGTAAATCTAACATGAAAGAAATTATTTGTGATGTACCACAGGGATCTATATTAGGCCCTTTATTGTTCATACTGTATGTAAATGATATTACTTATACATGATATGTTCTTGATTTCCTTTTGCTTGCTGATGACACCACTATTACTTATTCGCATAAAGATATCAATAACATATCAATATCGTAAACAGTGAATTAAGTGAGGTCAGCAATTGGTTCAAGGCAAATGAATTATCAGGAAATGCAAGTAAAACAATTATATGATTTTAGGTACATCTCACATGACTAGAGTATGTGATGATTTAAATGTTGTTTTGAATTATACCATTCTTGAAAGAGTAAAATGTACTAAATTTCTCGGCGTGTTAATTGATGAGTGCCTAACGTGGAAAAACCATATTGACTGCATGTCTAAAACTATTTCTCGCAATATTGGTGCCATGAACAAACTGAAATTTTCTATCCCGATCCGTATTCTACATACACTTTATTACACTTTAATCCTACCTTATATCAGTTATGGTATTCTTACATGGGGAAACACATGTAAATTGTATATTGATAAATTAGTTAAGCTTCAGAAGTGGGCAATAAGAACTATGTCAAGGAGTTACCATAGAAGTCATACCGGACCACTATTTGCAAATAGCAATATTCTTACAATTAATGATATGTATACGTTAGAACTAGGTCTATTCATGTTTAAATATTCTATTAATGAGCTTCCTGTGGCCTTTCAGAATTATTTTACAAAACGTTCCGATATTCACGACTATCCAACAAGACATGCCAACGATCTAAATATAACGAACAATAAAAAATCTTTTTCAGACCATGGAATTCGATCCAGCGGCCCCATTCTTTGGAACTCACTCCCAAAATCGTTGAAAGAATCAAAAACTGTTAAACAATTTCGTAATACACTTAAACGGTCCCTTATCCAGAAGTACCAGTAAGATATCTTTGTAACAATGTTCTTAATTTATTTGCATTACAGACTCCTGTTTTGTTTTTGAACCATTTCTTAATTCTTAGAGAGCATTAGCAGCTGTCTGCAGGAGTGATTGAAGCACTAGATGGTATGAGATAAGACTGAAATAATATAGTCAGTGTGTTTACCCTTAAGGCTATCAGTCATGTCATGCCTCCCCTTCATAAGTTAACGTAAAGACGTTCCTAAGAAACTTGTTCAAATGAATCAGGAAAATAGGTTAAGTTGTCTGGATTAAGAATGCAGATTGTGGCGTCTACATGACGGTTCCAAGTCCTAAAGAAAGGTTCTCGAGCGGCCAGACGCGTTTTCTGTTCAAATGACTCCATAGACAGAGCTAAACAAATTTGCCACTGGAATTGAGATTCAAGACCCTATCATTAGACCTATTAGTTAAAAAAAACAGAAGCCGTCTTTGAATACAAAAAGCCAATCGTTAATTGTAGGTTATTACAGCTTCACCGAGGGTTCACATATAAGATGTCTTAACAATAATTAACCTTAATTAAAAGTGTTTTTCATGCTGTTTTAATGATTATCCTCAGATATGTCCCACTTGAAAGAATTCAATTGTGAAATTTCTGATTTAGTATTTGCTCCAGTACGAAATTCAGCATATGTTTATTAACCATAAGTAATTTACATCTGTCTACTACCATTTAAAAATCGGTTGAGCTCTATGAATTTAATGCATATGATTCAATATTGATATCAAGAACACCTGAATGTGCAACTAATGTTTTAGCTATAGCCAGAAAGGGTGTTTTTTTTAGACGTGTATAGTAAGTGGTTTTGTTCTTGCATTTTGTTCATACCATATTTATGCGAAGTTTGAAAGGATTACCATAGCAGTAAGTATAACCCAAACTCCTTAAGCCATATAATAAATATTACCTTCAATTATTTGTTGAAGAATAAGAAAAAAGTATTGTTTTTTAAACCGGTCAAATCATGCGGGACGACTATTACCGGTCTGCAGCCGTGTTGATCCATTTAAAATAACGATAACTCCCGTATGATAGGAGGCAGTAGACACACAGACGGGTCTAAAACAATATTGTTATTCCTTTGTGGCACGATCTGGTCCTCTGAAGCCAAAGGCAAGAATTATAAAATTGAGATATAAGCCAAAATGTGAAGCAAAAACAATAAAATATGTAGCAAATAGTAGGCTTGATGACTTAGGAAGTCTATAATGATGATAACTTAACTTTCAAAAATGTCTGCTTTAACCCGATCGTGACACAAGCAGTAAAAGCATTAGACAATAAAACGTCAACGGTAAAACCCTGGACAAACACAAACATAGAGCAATTAATTTGAGACCTTTTATTTCGAATGCATGGCAGATGGTACATAATCATTGCAACTCATATTGCGCCCTCTTGTCTATTCAACCGTGACTGGAATACACACGAGTCCTTGTTATTGCCTCTTCTAAGTGGTCTGGATTAAATCTGAACAGCTCTTACCTTAATTTGTCATCAGTAACAGCCGTCTGCTATCTTGCCAAGCAATCTCTTTAAAGGTGCTTGTTCCGATTTATGTCTATTGTGTTCTCTACTTGATATGAGAGCCTGGCACTTGCACATACGCCCCAGCAAGTACCGTGGGAAACAAACTTGTGGTAGAAGCAATAACGCACATTGCAAAGCCCTATTCAATACTGTGCTAATAACTGTTATTCGTACTCAAAGTGTAATACTCCAAATTGAATCAGAGATATAATGCAGTTTTTACATCAATACTACTAATAAAAACATTCATGTTGGTTAATCTGTTCACACTTCTTTGAAAGTTATGTTGCCCAATATTACAATTTATGGAATTAGTGATGCATCGGGAAACATAGGCCAGGGAATCAGATGCAGAATGGCCAGACCTAAGCCGTATTTTCTGTTTGATATCAATGAATGTGTATCAAGATAGCGGCACGTTGTTTCGTTCCATTACCTTGGATATTATAGAGAGCAAGGCGATTGGTCGATAGTTACTAGGCGAATGCTTGTTACCCTTCTTATAACAAGGGATGACTTCAGCTACTTTCCACATCACAGACACGGTGGCATGTGACCCTTATCAAACCAAAATTGACCTGCCAGTGGAACCGCCTTTTCTCAAAACAATTGATGATGGGATGCCATCTGGTCCGTTGTTGACATTTGTTTCTTTAGCTTCCTTGTTCAGAACACTATCTTGCCACAAATTGAGGTAATTCTCTGAGGAATGCAGGAAACGGACAGCAACTAGATTGGTCGACTTTTCACTGAGGAAAGTTGCAAACATTCAGCTTTCGCCAGAGAGGTTTGTAGAGTTGCTTGATTTAAGGACCGTGATTTCAGATTTGCCTCCTTTGCCCATTAGGCAACGAGCTGTCCACTACTAAGACTTGGGACCAAGTCTGAAGCTCGTCTGCCATTTTATCTCTGACTTTGACCTTGTGAGTGGAAGCAGTTGTTCTGGAAACAGATGTGTACTCATTCTTATCATTGTTGTAATTTAAGCGAGTTTAGGGAGTTCCAAGAGATTTCCACCGTCTCCAGGCACTGTCTTTTTTCTTGATCACCTTTTGTGGAATGACTTTTTAAATTGCGTCACTGATGGTGGGGTGACATTCTCGCATGATTTATCTGGACAGTCTGTTACAAGTAGACTATTTCATGGAGTCGCAGCAAAATAGGTCCTCAGTCCATTCCAGTCAGCTTTTTTTTGTACAGCCAAACTTGCCTTGATGGAGTCACATCAGTTAATGGAGAGGCTTGCAGTGTTGTTTAGTGGTCTGATGTTCCAAATTTGTATTCAATGGAGACTGGAGAAAAAAAGAAGATTTGGAGCACCAGTGTCGATGAGATCTAGGCGGTTGGCAAGTTGATGAGTGGCTTCAGAAACAATTTCGGTCAGACCGTGAGTACCTCAAGAGTCAAATGTTGCACTGCCTTCTGCGTCAGTTGGAGATATGCTGACCAACCGTTCTCGATGATAGTTTCTCATCGGTGAAATATATACTATTTCTCCTTGATTAATAGCAAGTTATCGCCATGTTCACTACTGTCATTTAATTTGATAACACGTGAAGAAATATAAAATACTAGGGAAGAAGTGTATTTTAGGAAGAATCTTTCGAATCCCTGGTCTAGCACTTGATTCACTTGAATCAAAATGTTAAACTTTGTTACTCTTGATGGTATTCATTTTAAGCTCGTCAAGAGCAGATCTAGAAACTCCACAAAATGGGACCAAACTTGGTTGATCAATACACTATAACGCGAAGTCTCTATAATACGTGTAGTCTAATGTACTTGGGTGCTTTTTTCCATTCCGCAAGCCAGACGTTGATTAAAAGAAGGCCCGTTATGTTTTCCATTATGTGGTAACTGCGGTTTTGTAGCCCATGAGAAAAAGTGAATAAAATTTCGTTCAAACTGAATCTACGTTCATGCGAACGAAATAGTGCTCCGTCGAAACGAAATAAAATTTCAAGGGAATGAAATAATATTTAATGAGAACGAAAATATATTTCATTTTTAGAAAAAAATATCATATAAAAACGTGTTCCTAAATTTAACATAATTGTTTCTCTTTATAAAAATGTGTTTGCAAAAGGTGTTTGTAGATTGACAACAAATACTTTATTTAATGGGAACGAATTTATATTTCGTGGGAATGGAATAATATTCCATCGGAACAATTTTTTTTCTCATGAACGATTTTGTCTTTATCAAATGTATTTACCTCGTCTTTGATTCTTTGCTTAATTTCTCTTGATATATTGACATGTGAACTGGGTGAATGTTTCTGTCATTGTGCAATGGTAAAAATGTGTGTAATGGGTGAATATGAACATCTAAATTGCATTCAATGCTAACTGATAGATTAAATTGCCCCACTTTTTATTGCTCTACTTTCTTTCAATTACCATGGGACACTTTGAGGGTCTATAAAACACATCGAGCGGCAGGCCCAGATACAGATCTAATTTATACAAATATAGATGTGCGGGGAATACTTCATATAACACTTTCAATAACAACTGCCTTAAACCTATTTTTAAAAATCACATTTATTGGAGATTTATTGATAATCTGTCATCGAGTGTTATAGTTTGTGAAAGAAAAGTTTTGGATATCCATCAAGCAAACACATGTTGATCTATTGAAAATATCCGGGAACTTTTCAGCTTGTCCCATTTCCATACCAAATTCATGACATTATGTTGTACGATGGCTTTGCATAACCCAATAACACATATCTTTATTACTGGCACCGATGATATCTTTAACGTAAGACTGCTTATTGTGAACATGGTATGAACTACCGCTAAGCATTCATGAATCGTATAAGGTGTTCATAGTTTCCCTGAAGTGAGCTTGTGAAACTAAGGGTCGCTCTCTGTAGGGAAATGTTCGATTGCCCTCCAGACGATTTGTAATGAATTCAAATAGAAGAAGAAAGCAGTTTAGAGTGAAACATGAGAAGAGCAAAAGAGACAGAGCACCGTGAAGGCGAGAACTAGTGAGAGGAGGTGGGGGGGGGGGAGAGTAAAGAAATGAGATAGATTTCAGTGGCCGAGTTTCAGTGTTCAAACTCGCAATGTTAGTGACTGTCAGCCAGCCATTTTTTTACAACATTGCACTTACATTGTTATGTCAGTTGAGCTGTTAACACTATCTGACTACTAACAAATTGTAATTGTTCATGAAACTAATTATTTTTGCGGTTTTAAGTCTCACTAGTTTGACAAATATCTAAACTTGAACGAATCCGTGTATTTTGGCCTTTGCGTGACCAAGAGAAATACACCTTTACCCTCCCATATTGCGGCCCTGTATCCACTGTATACCAACGGAGACTATCGGAAAAAGTCTCATCTTTAATTTAACACTTAAGTGACCGGTGGGATGGGCTATGGACACCAGAAATTAGTTTTCGCGCTGGTCGCTTTACGCGTGGGATTTTCGCGCCGATTTTTTTTAAATTGTCTGACTTTTAAATTCGCTTCTTTTTATACTAAAAAAAATTGAACTCGGCCAAGCCGTTAATGAGTTAATTAGTGAGGATCCCATGGAACCCCACCTTGGGCACTAACGGAGTCGTCTGAGAATATTTGTAAAAATCAAAGAACCAAAGCTAATTTTTTGCTGATATAAGTTCACACTTACATGTAAATAAACAATCATTAGTAACATTAAAAGTAATTAACACTTTATGTGCTGAAAAAAACAAATGATTTCATTGAGGACGCTGCTAAACCGTTACTGTACAAACTCTGTGGGAGAATGACGTGTATTTTGCAACACCCGTAAAAATACAGGATTCCCTAAAACTGCAGGTTTTGTGTTAAATATATGTAATTTGTGTCTTCTAGAATAGATATCAACATTAATAAGTTTTCAAAAAGTTTGATGCAAGCGCAAGCTCATTTGAATTTTCCGTCTTTTTGTCCAATTCTCGCGTGTTTTGGAAAAAAAAATGTTTTGCCCCTAATTTGCAGCCCGAATAACAAAATTTTTTATTGCTAATTTGGGATTGTTTTATGACCCTTCACATGTGGTATAAATTTCGTGCAAAAATTCCCTCGGGAAGTGGTTTCATTAGGGGTGGTCCCCCTTGGGCACTAACGGGAGTGAAAACCCCTTGGTCACTTAAGTGTTCTTAACCTTCTTAGGAAAATACATCCCATATGAAAAGGTTAATGGAGAAGCCGTACAACGAATAATATTATATAATATACTCTGTAAAATAATTATTGACCACATATCGAGTGGTTTCGTCGAAAAACAGAATTATATTAACCATAATAATGAATTAAAACCATCTAGTCTGACCATGTGCTATTTAAAATTCGCGCTATTGTATAACGTGTTATGCGATACGGTCGGCACGTTTTCGTCACACATGCCATAGTAAATACACATTATGAAAGTGTTACGTGTGAAGGTGTATGACACTACTGTGCCGTCGGTATCGCATAACACGTATACATATCCCATACACTAGCGCGAAATTCAAATAGCGCATGGTCAGACAAAATGTTTTTATTCATTTTATGGTTAGTATAATTCTGTTTTTCCATGAAACTACTTGATATGTGTTCAATAATTATTTTTATAGCCTATATTGTATAAGTTATTCTTAGTACGGTTCTCCTTTAAGCTTAAAGGTGGGTGACCCGATCACGGTCCGATTTTCTTGCATGTAATTATTTTTCTCTCATATGGAAGGATATAACCAAAAGCATCTGAATACAAGTTAAATCGGTCCAGCTGGTTAGATAGTAGAAGAAAATTTTGTACTTAATTGGCCCATATGACAGTGTGTGTAATTAAACAATAAAAGGAAACATTGGTCAAAAAGTCGCTTAGAAAAGGTTGGACCTGGCTCAGAAAGATATACGAATTTTGACCTCAGATACGGTTAGTATATACTTTTGGATACCCCAAAAGTGTTGTTGTAAAATTATCTTTTCTTGTCCGGTGATGTGGTGGTGCTATAACATGAAGGGTATAAAATGCTAAATAAATAAAAATTCCTTTAAAAAGGAAAGGGCGAGTCAAGGGGAATTATCCATGTAAAAGGTACGGGAAGGGAATAAGATGACATTTTGTGGGAGTTTTTCAAGTTGACTTATGTGACTTTTTGCGCATATATTAGCCGAGGCATACATGAACGTAAAATATTAACACAGAGTGAATAGGGGCTATATCCCTCTTACATTTACGATTTTTAAAGGGAAAAATGTGACAAATCAACATGACTTATAGAACATACTACACCTTATTCGTGAAAATATCAACGCTATACTTACCCACCACAAGATTGACCACTGCAGACTCACCAGCAGAACTGGAAGAAGCAATTCCGGATATTTTGCATGCCGACGGACGTAAAGTATTTTACAGGATTCGGCACACGTACCAACGTGATCAATAACATTTTGTTTTAAATATTATAAGCCATCCAATGCAAAGCTTCCAATTTCAGCAACATTGTCACCCAATGACTTAATTTTATTTTCTTAAATTTTACTTCTGTCACCCAAAGACTTAATATTTTTTCAAAATGTTTTCAAAAATGTTCATCCACGCCATTGCACTATTTCAATTCATATACAAACTTAGAACATTCGTTAATACTTCATGACATCTTACCTGTCATTCCACCGTATTGAATCGTAAATATCACATTTTATAAGGAAGCACCCATCCCCTGTTTGTAAAATTGCACCTCGATCTATTTACTACTTAAAAAAATGCGATCCAAGGTTCACCCGCATCTAGTAGAGGTCACACAAGGGGATGCACTAGTACTACTAAAAATGAGAGCTGTCTGTCCGACTTTGCGTTTTGACGCACTTTGACCTATGGAGCTGATGTTTTTTGCATACAGGTCGAAAACAACACCCGGAGTTTTTATCCTGGTTTTCAGTTACCTCAAAAATCAAATGTCCTCTCAGAGGTCAATTTGCATAAAAATGCTGTATAAATGCCAAAAGGACCGCTAACCTGAGCAAAGAACAAGTCTGAAGTCAAAGATCACACACACAGGACAAAGGTTGCTTTCAATTTGGCAAGAAACCCAAGTAAACAAGAAAGCTGGGTGACCACATAGTTATCTATACTTGACTGCAGATCATTTTGCAACCATAAAACTACTGCCTCACTGTAAATAATTGTAATAAGTAATGCACTTTTCAACCATGTCTAAATGTAATAGTAGAATGAGTTCGTATTCTCAGTCATGATCAATCAACAGTACTATGCATGCAGCAACAAATTTAAGAACCTCATTAAAGGTGGCTGATCCAATCAAAATCCGACCATTCATGTTTCCTCTAAGCCTCCCTTACATAACGCAATTAAATCAGTCCAACCGTTTGGATAGTGAAAGATTTTGAAACGTTTTTATTCATAACATCAAAATGAAACATCTTAAAGAGACATGAGGAGATTTCCAGAAAGAAGCGCCCCCATTTTTCTCGAACCCCGTTTTTTTTACATATTTGGAATGCTTACCAATGTATTAGATAGCACTGAAGTGATGCCATACGCCGTCTTTATGTAATAAGATGATGATTTGGTAGTTTCTGTCGTGCACGACAGAAAGTCAAGCATGGTTTTTATAGGAACATCGATAGCAGCAATTTCAACAAGGTGTGGCGGTTTTCTTTTGCACCTTTTTGTCCAATAAACCTTTCGAATGTTCTCGGTAGGTGGTCTACAACTGATCCAGTGAAATTTTAGAGAAATTCGTATCCTAAAAAAATCTCCTCCGGTCACTTTAAATGGACATTTCGTGATCCACAGCATAGTACCCCTTGATTTACCTAAAAGAAATAGGATTTTTTTTATATCATCTGAACCGTTGGCTCAAGTATTACAAAATAAAGCAATCATCTTACTCATACCTTCACATGCCAATTACATGGATATTTCCTCTTGACTCGCCCTTCTTTTTTAAAGGAATTTTGTATTATTATTGATATCGCCACAGATATATCGCCCACGACTTGCTGCATGTGTGCCAAACGTTTAAGTCCATGGCCCGATCGCTAATAGCCTCGTTCCCAGAAGCCCCAGATTTTACCGGAAGTAGTCAATATTTTGGTATCAGAAGAAAGCTACTATTTTTCTCATTTACCCTGTGAACATGGCAAAAGGAATTTTGTTTGGAAGTTATGAGCGAAAATGTGCCCCATTTTGGTCGACCAATATTAATTGTACACAGTTCTCTATGGGGCTTACAAATCACGTTTTTAGCTCTCACAGCCAAATGGATTGAAATATTGGTGCGAACCTTTACAGATGGGGTTTGGGGTGAAGGCCGATCTATCAAGATGAACTTATCCTTATATCGGGTCATCCCTTTTAAGCATCAGTTAATTCAATGCACTCATAACGATTTAAAGACGCTGTTAACCAGCAAATCACTGTAAACAATTACAAATAAAATATTCCTTGACAACATATACTAATTTCATAATTTTCGTCAATATTTCGTTTTTACGTGTTAAAGGTGCAACGAGAGATTTTGATGCACCAAAACATTGTGTCGTAATAGTAATTTCATATAGATTAGACACTCAATAGATTTCTTACCTTGTAATTAGCTACAGTAACGTCTTAAAAGAGAGAAAGGGCGATTTTGATTTGTTTATATTTCAATATAAAACATAGGCTGAATTTCGTATTTGCTCCTATACGATATTAGAAATTTCACAATTTTTGGACCAAAGAAACATTTTTCAGCTCAATCCTTCCAGATGGGGATATTTTTTTGGAAAACTTTACATCAGGGCAAAAATCAGTGCTTTCAATTATTTTTGAGACACCTGATATGTGAAATCTCTTGTTGCACCTTTAAGCCAATGGCGATGTCTAAATTTGGATTTTCTTGGCCGCACTCCCCTGTTGCCTGTTACGCCCTCTATTTTCATGTTTTTATTTTAGTGTTACCCCCGTCGTGTTTTTCGTGCATACCGCTCACGACGGTAAGCAAGTGTGGAAGTGTGATCGCTTTGTATTTCTACTCTTTTGAACATTAATATCTTTTTGTAAATGTACGTTCATGTTTTCGCTGGGCCTATCTTACGGAGTACATATCCATATGACGTAAAATTGCACAACATTTCATAAACTATTATACATGTAGATTTTAGAGGATATACACGGCACGAATATTTTCTGCAACACTGCTATTTGAAAAGTAGGTCAAAACCCAAGCGAATAGAGCGGGTAGCCCGTAGGCTACCCTCGCCCAAAAAGTAGCTATGAAAGCGGTATTAGGGGTAGGGGTAACATATAATAGATATTTGGAGTTATATGTATATCATAAGCGATTAGGACGTTTTTCATTTAAGAATAATGATGATTAGAGTCTATCTTGGTGAAAAAAATGCAAAATAAAATTTAAAAAAAAAAATAGGCGGAAGAAATTAGGACAAATATCGAAATGATCTGTACAAAATAGGATGCTTATTCTTCACCAAATTTTGAATTATTCGAGATTTATCTGCTTTACGTCTGGCGAATGGATTTTTCTTTTAATATTGTGTCTTGTAGTGTGTTGTTTATTTATCCATAAACAAAAGTCCCAATAATTACGTTTTAATATACTAGTTTACATGTTACACACGGTGGGGGGGGGGGGGGGGGGGGGGGTCTAATTGAAATCCTAATTAATATTATAACGTATTTAAGATTTTCATTTTGTTTCCATTTACTTGCTGTAACAAAAGGTTGTGATACAAACGTTTTGTCTATGCCGGATTACTTCAGATTGCAATATTTCGTAATAATTTTGAGATGTAGTGGCAGCGAGATGGGTGTATGGAGAAAATTAGCCACGGTTCAAGAAATTTGTCCCCACACCCACCACCACAAGAAGAAATAGCAACGTACGCGAAATAGCTAAATTAGGACAAATATCGAAATGATCTCTACAGAATAGGGTTCACAAATTTTGAATTATTCGAGATTTATCTGCTTACGTCAGGCGAATGGATTTTTCTTTTAATATTGTGTCTTGTAATGTGTTGTTTATTTACCCATTTTACATGTTACACATGGTCGGAGGGGGTCTAATTGAAATTCTAATTAATATTTTCAGGTATTTAAGATTTTTATATTGTTTCCTTTTACTTGCAGTAACAAAAGCTTGATCTATGCCGGATTACTTCAGATTGCAATGATTCGTAATAATTTTGAGATACAATGGCAGCGGGATGGGGGATATGTAATAAATTAACCACGGTTCAAGGAATTTGTCCTCCCACCCACCCCATATTTATTTGTTTTTATACACAAATTTGTGAGTTTGTGCATACAACATGTAGTTTTAGTAACAAGTTAGAAACAGGGAAAAAAGAATGTCGTATAATGAGTAACAATTGTGATAATTAGCCGTATAAGAAAATTAAGTAACCTTGCGTATAAAACATGCTTCTTTGCCCCAGCAATGCATCACGGGGCACATGATTAACGTGTGATATTTCTGTAGTGAATTTGAGGTTTGGCTGTAATTGATTCAGAATTTGAACATCTTGTCCTATATTTTCTCTAAAATTTGATGATACAAGGATGATGTCATCAGGGAATCTATAGAAAGCGATGATGTTTGGTATTTGTTCCAAAAATGACCTTTCAAGTGGATGGATAGTGATATGTGGTACCGATGGGGAGCATTGAAAGCTATTGACTTCTTATATGGTTATGCTTATATTTTGTTTATAAGACTTTTATGAATTCAAGCAAAGTGAAAAGTGTTTCTTTTGAGTACTACAGACAGAAGTTCTCTTTTGTATAACGTTGGCGGTTTGTTTAAACCTGTTGATGATTCAGGATTATATGGCGAGAACTTTGGTATGATCTATGCACAACGTCGCCGACATTACATATTATCGTATTTTATTCATCTGAGAAAATCGCGATTGAAAATCATTTCATGCCTATACCGTGAAAGTGAGCATAAAAAACAAAAATGAAATTTAATCTTTAACATAACTGAAATTAACACCGCAATATGGACTCTTAATTCAGCTACAAAGTTATGTCTGGGTGTGAAAATCAAAATAATGCGTATTGCAAAATACGACACATATTACATCATTTTCAATACATTTTTCAAAAGCTGTCTTTGTGGATTTACAGAACATGCTGAATTAACAATGCCAAATTTTGTCAAACCTGAAAGTACGTGATGCGGGCGGCGTTGTGTATAATGGCTTTAGTGTCGATGGCTAACAGCAATGCTTTGGTGGACATTTAATATTTTGGAGTTTGAGTATCGTATCCGCTGCTACGTATCTTAGATATATGTAGGTCGAAAGACTGCAATTGGTGAGAAGAAAAAAATCTTAAAAATTGGAAATTGTGCCTTTAGATGAGTTTGCCTGTCCTCATAACCAGACATGCCTCAAAATCTGTTGTTTCCTGTAGTTTTGTTCAATTAGAAAATAAATTTTACTGCAGCTAATATATCATGGTTGTATGGGTCTAAAATGTATATACGTGTCAACAAGTTTGAACACATCTTCAAGTGTGTACCAATGTTACAGAGAGGAACATTGATTCGAATACATTTTTATTGCATGACACTCGTCTGGTACCCCATATAGCTACAGCGATTAGTGTTTTGAATCCTTAAAGGTACTTCCACCGGATCAAAACATAGAACTTTCTTTGTTTCACAGGAAAGCCATGCCCAACATACCCAAATTGTTGTTTGAATCCGATATAACATTTAAACTTGAGCAGTACTTTTTTCGCTACAAGTATCCCTTTTAAAGAAATACCACATCAATATTTAAAGGCTGTCAAAATGCGCATTTTAAAATCTATTCACGGTAAGTAAGGAACACTATTTCAAACCTCTAAAAGTAATTATTCAAAAAGGTGACTTTATGATTTCTATCTGATGATAGATAGATTAAAGTGGGGTAATGACCCCCAGGGCATTATGGACCCCTTATAACTTTTAACTAGGGATGGCAGCAGCTAAATATGTTGATTTAGTGGAGCCAGCTCACTGTTGATTGATTGGGGTTTGAGAGGTCTATATCCACCGGTGGACGAAAGGTAGCTAGGACACTCATTGAGAAAGTGATCTGCAGTCTGTGATGATGGAGAGCCACATTGGCAGGCTGGAGATGGTCGCAGCCCCCATCGGTGCATATTGCTGTTGGAACGGCCGACTCCTGTTCAAGGTGACCCATTCCTTGCGTGGAAGATTGCTACCAGGAGGGAGTTCTGTCATAGGTGTGATAGTAAATTGGTCTGGTCTTGAGGTATCTAGCCAGGCAGTGTTCTATGTCTGTAAGATGTTGAATGGGGAGCTGGAGAGTTTAGCGGCGTGTCGACAGAAATGTCGACGAGAGCGAAATCTCTGTCTGCTGAGCAGGTGTGATTCTTTGACAGTATTATGCAGCAGGTGCTTGTTGTCCAACAGAGCCTTGTTCACCAGTTTATGTTTCTCTCCGAAGCACTGCAGGTGCAATGCCTGAAAACACTGGTAGAAACTCATATGGAGTGGGACGAAGGCAGCCAGCAATGGTTCCCATGGTCTCCTTGAAAAATGTGTCCAGCTTTTTTGTATGAGAGCTATTGCACCATACTGGGGCGGCATATTCAGCAGCGCTGAAGACAAGAGCCAGTGCGGTGGTGCGTAGAGTGGATGAACTAGCACCCCATGAAGATTCAGTAAGGCGGCACAGGAGGTTATTCCTCGAAGATACCTTTGTACATACTAACTCGAGATGCTGCCAATAAGTAAGCTGCCGATCAAGCTTCACTCCCAGATAAGTTGGTGTAGGATTGTATGGCAGAGGCGCTCCATTGATGTTGATTTGGAGCTGGCGATGAGCCTCTTTGGTGTTCAGATGAAAGGCAGTAGCGGTGGTCTTAGCTTCATTCAACTGGAGTCTCCATGTCTTGAGATATGCTGCACGTATGGCCATATCTGCAGTAAGTATGTCCGAGTGAAGAAGGGCAAGATAGTCGGCGTAGCCATATTATACACGGTGACGATCGGGGATGGTCCTGCGAAGTTGGAGTGTCAAGCCCTGGTGCCACTCGGTGTCATATGCTGCAGTTAGGTCCACCAAGATGACGCCTGCCTTGTGATGCTTTTCAAAATTCTCCTCAATATCATTTGTGAGTTTTACAATCTGATGAACAGTGCTCCGGCAACGGCGAAATCCTGCTTGTTCGTCAGGCAAATGGGATTCGATGACTGGCTCCAGCCGGGCCAGGATCAGCCTCTCAAGGAGTTTGAAGGAAACACACAGTAGTGATATTGGGCGGTAGTTCTTTGGGTTGTCAACAGGCTTGTTGGGTTTGGGGAGTGCGATGATGGTAGCCCTCCTCCAGGTCGTGGGTAAGGACTGGTTGGTAAGGCAACATGTGTAGAATTCCTGGGGCCACAGTGCATCAGGAACTCCGCTTGTATATTATCAGGCCCCTGGGTTTTTCCACTCTTTAGTTGGCTGATAGCAGAGGTAAGCTAATCTAGCGAGAAGGGTGTTGAAAGTAACCCGTCCACGCCAGGGGCTCGACGAAGTTTGGTGGTCTCTTAACAGAGCGAGTGTGATCCTTATCAATAGCCTTGAAACGACCATTTGCGAGGAGTTGCTCAGCAATTGAGTTGGCAGACACAGGCCATTTCGATGGTTTGGAAACTCTGCCGGTGAGGCGGTTTATGGTCTTCCAGGCCTTCCTGCTAGAATGAGTGAAGTCAATTCCCTGGACCGTCTCCTCCCAGCTCTCACGACGTTTCCTATTCAAGCAGTTTGTCAGATCTGAAGCCTTAGATGGCGCTTCTTCTCCGGGTTCAGAATTCAAGAATTCATTGTAAAGTGCATCACATTCCTCATCCCAGTATGGGATATAAGTGCGACGACATCCACTTGCAATGGTCTTCTTTGCTATCTCAATGAAGAGTTTACATAGTGCTGTGTAGGAATTATTCAGGTTGGAGGAGGTAGGTGTCGGGAGGTTGGGCACTTCTGAATCCACCAGATGGAATATATATGTAAATATCAAGCAACTCTCACCAGGTTCGTAGCCAGGATTTTTAGGGGTGATTTTTCAGATTGGGGCTAAATTTTAGGGGGGAAATTTTAGAAAATGGGTGCATATTTTTTCGGACACTTTCATGTGTCAGAAGTCATTTTTAATCATTTTGGGGGTAATTTTTGCCATTTTATTTCTGGGGACGCTACTCGCTCACCTCCTGACTGCTATAGTTGCACAGACAGGAACCTTCTGCACATATTGAGCCTAAATCGAACAAAATATTTTCCGGGTGTTCTGTAAATGCCGAAAATCGTGTAGCCCGCAATGCATCACCTTAAAATTGAAAACTCCAAAAGACTCCTTAGCAAGTGGGCGGGAACTTTAGGAGGGGTCATTTTTACGCCAGGGGGAAATGGAGGATTTTGAGCTAGGGGAATACGAAAGAAAATGGTAAGCAAGTGGTGCGAATATGAAAGTCTTATAAACATTTTAATCAAGGGGGGACGTGAACGTTTTAATGGAAAAATCTCATAAAATCAGGGGGAATGCCAACATTTTTTAATGTAAGCGATGGGGGAACGCGTAATTTTTCGACGAAAGCATGTAGAAATCCTCCATTCCTCCCCTGGCGTAAATAATGACCGCTCCCTTATAAAATATACAACATGGCCCCTTAAACTCAAATATAGACTTGTATAAAACTAATAACAATAACGACATTCATCATTCAGCTTCAGACGGTAAGAAAGTGACATGTCGAACATGTTTGTGTACGATATTAGTAATGTATTAACATTCAATGCGGAAAAGAACGTGTTTGACCTTTGACCCTTGTTTAATAAATGCTAAGGTGAATATAAGAACAAAAAGGTACAAAATATGTGCTGTACAGTTATTAGCAACTTTATATTACCACTTTGTCTACCTTTCATAAGATACATAAGCAATAATCCTGAATTTGTTACCCCAACCCTTAAAATTTAACACAATATTCAGGTGCACTGACTCTTTATCTAAAACAGGCCAGTACGCAGCTGGACAAGAAATTCAGATTTTACAACAGCACTTTTCATATATCCCAAACATGGTATTAAATGAATCTGAACTCAAAAATCGTATATCTTTCCGAGCCAGGTCCTCCAAATTTTGAGGCCGTGGGTCCCTGACTAATTTCCTGGGCCTTACTTTCATTAAGCCAATGGAAAAACACTTTCTTCTGATACCAAAATGTAAATTTTGATGGAGTAAAGTAGAGTGCGATTGGGGTGGGGGGATGGGCTTGTACGTTGTGTCACCCATCTTTAAAATATTTTCCTTTGTACAAAATGTCCTTCAGACGGGTTTCCTGAACAAAATGATAGCACTCGCGGAGGATTCTTGCTCATGGTCTAATACTTTGCAAGAGTTCCCAAAGATAGGGCGCTATAGCACATCCTCTACTTTGCAGGCTGCTACTTTGATCACTGTAGCAAAGGAAAATAAAGCGCAAAAGCGCAAAGCCTTGATGGGAGGCTATATCGGCTGCCATGCTCGCCAACAGCTGGTATACGTATACCCGTAACGTTTACAAAACCGTTTCCACATTACTTTTGTGATTGTAGAGATGGGCGATAATAGAAGTAATGAGACGTAATATAATGAGCCAAATAATCTAAGCCATAAATTATAGGCAAAATCCTAAACCAAAATAGCCCAGATTTATTTATCACAAGAAAGCATGACACACCGCATATGGCCGAGATTTTTTTCAAAAACAACATTTTTGAAGGCGGATGGGCTCGTGATACATGTGCTTTGCGTTTTTTTATATTGCTGATACTATTCTCACTTTTTGTTCTAAAGCTCACCTGAGTGCACAACTTTTATCAAGATATAACTGAAAGATTTCGAACTCCAATCAATTTTCTATTGGAGTTTTTCATATCGATGAAACCGTATTTATGCGAAGTGTGATAGCGAAATCATGGGATGCAGTATATATCCACCGAAACCAAAAATTGAAAAAAATACTCATATTTTTAAACCCCGTCAAATTTTACGGGATAACTATTATTTTAAATGGAACAGGTCTGTCTGCAGACTGATTGATCCCTTTTAAAAATAATGATAACTCCCGTGTGGCAAAGAGGTAATTGGCGCACAGCCTGGTCAAAATTCCTTTGTGATACAAACTTATCCAGTCAGGCTAAAGGCAAGAAATGTGAAATTGGGATACAATTCAAAATCGGGAGGAAAAATATCAGAAGATAAAATTTAATACAATGGGAAATCTACATCACAAAATGTCACAACTTTGTGACCGCCTTCATATGCATTTCCAACAGGTTTCTCTACAGCCCGTCTTTACCATGTTTACAGACGTCACATTTCCATCTAGAACGAAGGAACAGGATCCAATTTATACTTTGAAACAAAAATCTCCCTCTACTAATGATATAGCGTTCATGCCGTTTCTCTCTGAAAAATGAGCAACAATACCTTAGTAAATGCGCCAAGTGCAGGAGATTCTCTGCGTCTGCAGAATTGGATCAGGTTTGTCATAGCTGCCGATTTGATTCATTGAGCAGTACCCAGGAGGTATTTTAGAAAGAATCTTAGTCTGTTGCTGGGCTATCATTTGACTGTAAAGGATTCTCAATACGCTCTTAAAACGCATTAACATATTGTCTGTCACTGTCGATCATACGCTTGTCAGGGAGATGGAGAACCTCCAAGGAATTAGGGACAGGGAGACGAATTCGACCGACCTCCATAGTAACACAATCCTGCCCTTATCCACGTCTTTTAAAACTCTCAATATACTTTTTTTCTCATGCGTTTTGACTACGGTCGGACGTAAAGGGGAAAGTAGGATAGTAAGTTTGGCTGGAGTATCGGGTGGCGTAAGTCCTACCTGGTGTGGACCTTTTTCCCCTTTTTTCGAGTATTCTCATACCGACTATGCACTTGGATGTATAGTAATGAAATTCAGGTTGACTTTTGAAAACAAATTGCAAATGGAATAAAAAAAAAGAACATTTTCAAATTCAAATGGAAAAGGAAAAATTGCAAATGAAATTGGAAAATGAAAACTTGCAAATGCTAAAGGAAATGCAACAAAGAGAGCTAGAATCTCTAATAGAGTTAGAAAAGTTAAGACTTGAGCAGGGTAAGTGGTTAGATCATTGCAAGCGGCGAAAAATATTGGCCTTGTTCCAAAATTTCATGAACAAGAAGTAGACTTTTTACGAAAATAGCCACTATAGTCAAGGCCAGAATTAGGCGACCAATTGCGCGTATGTCAAGGTTTGTCAATCAGCGCGGCGCGGACTGTGATTGGATTAAATGTGTAGTATGGGCGGGGCATGTTCGAACAAAATATGATTTAAAATGACAAAAAGTGCCCTATTTCAGTTAGTCGGCAGGTCACCCAAGTACTATTGTTCACAATAAAAATTGTTGGACAGGGTCATTTTACATGAGCTGTCAAAATACAATAGGCAAAGACTTGCTATTGTCCACCTTCCCTGCACACGTCTGCAGTTCAAATCGGTGGAAGCTAGGCCCACGTTATAGCAAATGCGAATTCAATTCCTTGATGCCATAGTATAATGTAGGTTTTACTAGTTTTCCGTGGCTTCGCTTTCTTAAAAGAGATTAGAGTAAAGGACACATATCTTTTTTGTAGCACTCAATTCAATTAATGATTTGGGATGCTTTAAAAAAAATTTTGTGGGATTTCTAGAACTTCAGAGCCCAAGCTTTTCAAAACTTAAATTCGTCGCTTTTTTAATAGTTGTTTTAACCCAAAAACACCCGTTCACGTCATTTTAGATCAACTTAGAATGTAGTTGCCATTCCGCAACAATAATACATGATTTTATTAATGAAATTCAGGTATTGTGGACCTCAAATCAGGACATTTTATAGAGCGTTTTCGACCAGCTCTTGAGGTCACAGCGATGTATTGTCTTCTCGTGTTCAAGAACATAACGCATGTTTGGCGTGACCTCCTAATTGCTGATTTGAGTTGGGTTTGACTAACAGACACAATAATTCGCAACCAAAAAGTAAATTATTTGTTTTAATCAGCTTTAAAATTTACAGATTATCTCCGCTGACATTTTTGCGACGTCAAATTACGTCAGACGCCGCAACGAGAAAACTGTTCTCGTCGTCATTTTCTCGCCCAAAACAATTTAAAATACATAAGAATAAAAAAAATACACAACGAGGAAACTGATCTTGTCCTTTTTCACGCCACATAAAAATACATTACGAATTAAAAAAAATCCAAACAGAAAATCGATTCTCGTCATTTTTCTCGCCCAAACAATAACGAACTAGAATTAAAAGGCACAATGAGAAAAGAAATTCTACGTTCAGTTTTAATCCGTAGTATTTATTTTTTGGCGAGGAAAAAGACGAGATAAACCAATTTTCGTCGCTTGTTGTATTTTTAATTCTTATGAAATTGATTGCTGGCGAGAAAAATGAACGAGAATTTTTCAGTTTTCTCGATTTAGATGACAATTGAAATGTCTTTATGGTTTAAACTTTTGGAAACCTTTTATCCCTAAGTACTGACATGTGTTTAGTACAAGTACAGTATAGGCCACATTGCAATAAGCATGATAGGATTGTTTCAAAACTCTGGCTTTCATGTGAAGAAGAAGATCCATATGAAAATCGGGATCATGATCGGGCCCCCACCTTAATATCGTCCCCTATTAACTATGTACTTTGCCAAATGTTTTGTACATTATTTTTAGTATTGCTTTAGGAGCCCCATAGGACATGTACAGTATTATGGACAAAAATAACGCAATTTGTTTAAAGTGCAGTTTACTTTGCCTGGTCAATAAAATAAACGTATTGCCTCTTCTCGTTTGAGATTGCGTAACACTTAAGGACCAAGGGGTTTTCACTTCCGTTGGTGCCCAAGGGGGGGGGGGCCCATGGGACCCCACACTAAGGAAACCACTTTCCCGAAGAATTTTGGCACCGAAATTTCTACAAATGTGAGGGTCATAAGACAACCATAACATCAGCAATCAAAAATGAAATTGTTATTCGGACGGTGCAAAATTAGGGGCAAAAACATTGTTTCTCAAAACAGCGAAAAAATTGGACCAAAAAGACCGGAAATAGAATGGCCTTGTGCTTACATCAAATTTTATGAAAACTTATTTTTATTGTGATATTACTATTCTAGAAGACCCAAATTACATAATATTTAACACAAAACCGCAGTTTCGGGTCCTGTATTTTTAACGGGTGTTGCCAAATACACGTTCATTTTCCCATAGATTTGTACAGTAAGTTTAGCAAACGTCCATAACGATTGTTTGTTTTCAGCACATAAAGGGGTGTTTGGATTATTTTTAATGTTATAATTAATGTTTTAATTTTTGGTATGAAAAGAAGCGCATTTAAAAGTCAACCAATTACAAAAAATTTTTGGCCAAAAATCCCAACGCGTTAAAGCGGCCAGCCTGAACAACAAAATTTTGGGGGTCCATAGGAACCCCCCCCCCCCTGGTCACTTAAGTGTTAACACGCTAAATCTATTTTGTCAGACGCTAAAGTGAATGTGGTTTATGCCTTTCGGGAGTTCCAGGGATAGTATTTCTTATAATACAACAAAACTTGTGAAACGGCATATCATATTTGATAAGACGATAGGAAAGTGAGGTATGGTATTTGCTTTGTGTGAGAAACAATAATATTGCTATACTGTTAGTCCAATTGTATGAGAGTCTTACATTTTTTTGTATTGTATCTTTATATTGAACAATACCGACTACAGGTGCTCACGAAGGGCGCTATAAATAATCACCATGAAACATAATCACTGAAAAAAAGCCTGTAATTAGAAATGAACACTGAAAAAAACACTGAACACTGAAAAAAATAACGTTGAAAATGATCACTGAAACTGATGCACAGTTGGCAAAAATAATTGTTTTTTCCCTTTCTTGACCAATGACCCATGGGGCTATTGGAAATATTTGGTTCACGGCATAGTCCAATTAGTATGTTTTAATTTTCCTTTTATCCCATCTCTCTAAGATAAATCGTTTTTGAGAAATCTTTGACACAACGACGACATGTCGTTAAAATTCACTTTAAAGATATCGGCAATTTAGTCTAGAAACACTGTTTTTTTAAGTTTAAGTATAGCATATTTTAGAAATGCTCTTTTACTTTCATTATCAATGAAAAAGCACTTGAGTTTTTAAAGTTGAAAAATTGAATATCGCAGCTTGAGAAAACAATAAAATGCATAAGAAGTAGGTAATTTCAATTTGCGAAGTTACATTTTGGCCATAACTTTGAAAGAAGATCCAATTGTTGTCAAACAAAAAGTAGAGCAGGGGCAGAATATCATAGGGTCCTTATTACATCTCATGTTTGACACCTTTAGTAGTTAGTATGGACCCTCTACATCAATGCAAGGTAGTTACTGGTCTCAAATCACTTTTTCAATGAGGCCAATTTAAGGTTACACAGGGGTCAAAATTTTAAACTACTCCAAACATGTTGAAACATGTTTTCATATTGTCCGTCTAGTCATAAGGATTCCAAAAATGTATAGTTTGTACCACTTACGACTATTTGGGTTTGGAGTTATAGCGTAAAACGATTAAAACGGTAAGAAAAAAAGGTCAAACACAATTTGTACAGGGGTCAACATTGAAAGTTACTCTGATTATATTTTAAATGCATACAAATTATTGCCTGAGGATTGAGGACTCCCAAAAAGTGTACTTTTGATTACGTGAAATGTTTTTTACCGAGATAAAGGTCAAAGAAGGCCAATGCCAAATTGGATTATGTTCCCTGACATCAACAGATATCAACAACAACAGACAACACACACCATTTACGTGTTGTCGTGGCACATAGCGCCGCCCATTGTTAAATTACGGTCAGAAAGTAATTTCAGCCACGCGACCTTGGCAAATCTTCACTGCGCTAGGGAGTTCACAAGTTTACGACGGTAACATGCCCCAGTGGCGGTAGACGTTTCATATAGAAGTCCCATTGATGCAAATGAGGTATTGCTATTCATTCCGTCAAGCGCTACTGCACAACGCCATACAGCGCATGGCGGAATCAATTGTAATACCTCATTTGCATCAATGGGACTTCTATATGAAACGTCTACCCAAGTGGCTGACACGTACACAACAACTTGTTAACATATTCGGACCCGGTCAAATAGCGTTGATTTGGATTTTTTGTACACTGGATATTGCGCAAAATACTTGGCCTATCGTAACGATTTACGCACCAAAATATTCCTAACTAAATTGTCTAGTTAGCTGACTAGTTTATAATATAGGTTTATATTTGGAAAAAAGACGAAAAAACGTGAAAAATACGTGAAAAATTCTTACCTTATTAGCTGGCTCAATTCTCGATTGCTGCTGTCAAGTCATGCCACACGCCATGCCTACAAAAACTAGTGAGCTAATTGGTCTTTTTTGTCAGGAACCCATTTGTAACATCAGTTCGACCACCTGATTCGTCGTTTTCGCGATATCCAAGGTACCGCGAAACGGTTTTTCATTCCTTGTTCAGCTAATCGCAGAGCCTTTAACACAGCGTCTGACTGCTAGGGAGTCCCATGACGTAGCGCATGTCTAAGAATAGCCGGCCAATTAGCGATGCGGAAACGGAATTGGTGGCGTTGTGTCCCAGCAGTACAGGTTCTATGGGAGCGTAAATGGTGTGAACAGTGGACAACGTGATCCCTATGTGTCTTCCTGCCTTAAAGCAAGGGGCACAAAAATAGTGCGCCCTCAAGATTGTGTTTTGATATTTTTGCATAGTTGTAAAGCTTTTACATACATTAGCCCTCAAGTGAAAATGATGATTAAGCTAAAATCAGCGCCCTTTTGGGTAAACAGAACGATTTTATAATTAATGACCCCCGGAGTTATTGATTCAGCAAACGACGGAAATGGCATTTAACACAAGAAAACACATGCCAGAGTTGATTCCCACCCTGTTTGACCGGTCTGTGGCCTTTGTAGTTTTAATATCAATGAGTAGGATTCTATGATTTCAATATAATAGACACATATGTTAATGAAAGTATGTCTTTGGCAACTTCCGTAAGAGAAAAAAGTTGAAATAAGAAATCGTGGGAACGAAACAAAATTTCTTGGCGCGAAAGAAATGGGAACAAACAAATATTTAATTGGAACCATTTCGTTCATCGGAACAAAATGATATTTCATAGTTACAGAATGATATTTCATAGTAACGTAATAGAATACGAAATTATATTTAATGGGAACAATCTTATATTTGATGAGAACGAAATGGGAACGAAATAATGTTACTGTAAAATATGTTGCTGTTTTGATGTTAAACAGTTTTCTTGAAGTCCATTTATAAACACTTTTAAATCCTATGGATACTGCATGTGCACTGAATTCTTAATTAAACGATAGTTATAAAATCTTAACACGTTTATCTTTTACACATTAGGAAAAAGATGTTTACCAATATTGTTTGATTCCCAAAATGCCCAAACTTACAGATTTTTGCCAGGAATCTCGATTTTATAATTATGCAGAATGAAAGTGGAGTACCCAGAAAAAAAACATGCAAGAACGAGTATGGATCGATCGAACAGAAATCAAATAAAGCCGTCGAAACGAGCTCCTACGGGAATCGAACCCGAGACATCATTAGGTGAAGGGTGATGACATCCATTCCCCATTTCCGTTTAAAGGGGTATTTGATGCATGTTTATCTTTAATATTCCTGCTTTAGTGGAATGATGAAAGTTTGTGGGGATCTGAACATCCGAGTTGCATCAGCAGCCAAATTGACGGGTTAACTTGTTCCACTTTCCTTTGCTCTTTTTTATTATTATATGTGGAGCATTTATGAGACACATCGACCGACAGACCGAGAGATGGATCTATTTGAATAGGCATGTGCTGGAAATGTTACATATCGCACTGTCAACACTGACAACGACCAACCTCTCAAAACTCATCAAGTTCTTTTTAAAAAAAAAGAATTCAAGTTTATTTGAGATTAATTGAAAACCTGTCAACGTGTTCAATGTTTTTTCTACTTCCAATATGCAAGATCTTTTAAAACTGTTCCATTTTCATATAAAACCCGATGGTCTTGCATGACCCAATAACACATTTTACTCGCATCGATACTATATATTTTCTAATGCAAGACTACATTATTGTAAGCATGGTAGGAATTTCCAATAAATTATTCATGAAACTTATTAGGTGTGCATACATATGGTTTCCCTGGAGGAAAGTTATGAAACTTCTGTTATTTGCTGTCCTCGTGCTCAGATGATTTTTTTTATCCTGAGAGAGATGAGATGAGAAAATGAGAGAATGAGAGAAGAAAAAAGAAGAAAAAAAGGGCGAACAGAAAGAAAAAGAGAAAACAAGAAAAGAAACGAAAGATCGAAAAGAGGGAATTCAGAAGTTTGGTAGAGTCTTCAAACTAGCAATGCTATTGGTTGTCAAATATATCCATTATGCATATTGGACAGTACGTCGTTACGCAAGCAGGTCTGTTTATAGCACGCGAGAATATAGTCTGGAAGAATTGTGGACACAGGGTGGAAATGAAGAACAGACTTTCTATTGGTCGATTTTTTGTTTTTGAGGACCTAAGTGCAAAATTTCGCGCAGTGGCATTTTCTAGAAATCCAACATGGCCGCTACCACTCTCAAATTCATTCAAATGGCCATAATTTTATGTTCCATATATCCAGGTTTTGAAGCACGAGGAATCTACTGGACGGGTTCGTGATGTGATTTGGTCACAACATTACCATCAAATCCAATATGGCCACTTTGAAATCCAATATGGCCCTAAATCATTCAATTCACCATAACTCATTAAGAATTTGGAATAGGGAAATAATTATCGGCTCTATACACAGAAGGAACACATATCTGACATTTCAAAGTTTGTTAACATGCTTACCAATCAAGGCGATAGCCAATATGACTGCATTTTAAGATCTTTAAAACCTACTTAATTCATGGGGTGTATTACATAGTGGCGGATGTTGAATTGTTATCATATTTTGTGATATTAAGGGAAATAGTACTAAATATCAATGTCTTCAAACATGCCAAGTTTCGAAGCTTGCAAGTACTTAGTTAATTCATTATCGTAATTAGAAATTTGGCAATTTTGACGTATGTTCCACAACAGCGACTTTGGTTCATTACATGGTGACGGATGTTGAACCCTCTGTCATAGAAGTGTATACCTGATTTCACAACCGAGATTGTTTAAATATTTTTGTTAGTAAATATTCAGATCTTAAATTTATAACTGATACAAGCAAAATATGTAATTAATTTATAAATATTGCTATTACTATAAATTTATATTATATTTACAGTTCAAAGCGGTGAATCTCGGCAATCCAGTCAACATCCGTCATTACATAATACACCAAATTGAGCAGATTCGCGATGACGCACGTTGGTTTGACGGATGTTCGGAAAAGGCCGATAGTTGTATTCCATATTAACGGATGCTGAATAACGCTTTAGTATAGGGAAAATGCAACATCCGTCACTATGTCATGAACCGAATCGTTAATTTGCGTAAATCTTGGTGTGACGGATAAGATGAGTAATTTTTCCAATGTATTACATCCATTTTATCAAGTAAGAATCCATGAATATTAGCTAAAAAAATTGTCATTTCATTTTATTTAATCAGATTTGATCGTTTGAATCGTATATGGAGATGCTTACCGACTCTTTAAAGTTCGTGATTTTTCAAATGCAATTTTCTCGAAATCAAAAATTGCGTATTTTGTTTAACATCCGTCACTATGTAATACAACCGACGAATTGTCATATATCCATAATAATATTGGCCGTTATTTTGAATTTTAAGCATGTTGTCAAAACAAAAATACCAGATACGAGTTTGTAATGTTCAAACACATATATCTCATACTTTAATTTGAACTTTTATAATAATTTTGAACGCTATACCCTAAATACAATACAGAATATCGTAATTTATAGGTTGTAAATAAGGTTAAAAAGTTGAGATATTGTTCACATCTTAACATTTTTTGCATGTTAATGAAACAACTATGCTAGATAAGGATGTCAAAATTATCAAATACTTATCCCAGATATAATATAGGTTTTTAATATCTTTAAATGGCTATATTAGCCGCCATTAAGAAAATATCGATTACAGAGAAATGCCAAATAAGGATTTCTAGTGATCAAATATATACATAATATCTCATAAGTGTAAAGCATAAAATATACATATAAATACTAGAATCAAGCATCTACACTGCAAAATGTCGAGAACACTTGACGTGTCCGGATGTGTTCGAAATTTATTCTAAAGGTGTTAAAATAATACTTGCAGAGTGTATTCAATTGTAACAGATTTTGGACACCTAGAACATGTTATACGTTTTCAAGATATATTCTGTATCAAATTTTAAAATATTTGACTTTTGAGCAGCCATATTGGATATTTGTGCGATGTAATGATCAAATAACATTACTAACACTTCCTCGTGGAGTATCGCAAAAAATGTATCTATCAGAAATACTTAAGGGTTTTTTTTCTCGTGATTTTGGACATTAAAGGTGCCATATTGGATTTCAAAAAAATCCACTGCACCAAATTTGCACACCCTTCAAAAATATTGGCTTAGGTCCTAATAAACTAAAATCTACCGATAGAAAACTCTGTACTCTATTTCAATCATTTAGGCTGTGTGCGCATGTTTATGTTTATTCTGGCAACTCTGGCTATTTACTGTTTTCAAATTTGTGAAAGTAATTTCATTAAGTGTCCATTTCTGAATATTTTCTGAGCCATTGTGTCCCTCTAAATGAATTGAAGATTGAATACGGGTGATTGGCCTTTATTCCGTGGAACACAAAAGCATATATCAAAGCGGTCAGATACAAAAACAACTTGTAACATACAAACGCAGAGTTAGTTATTTTTGTGGATCCTTGCCGTCTTTTTAGCTAAAGGAGCATTTTGTGATTCAAACAACATCTGCTTTATTTATGGCTCACTAGATATCCGTAAGAAAGGCTTATTCAAAATATTCCAGATGATTCTGATCTTGAACGTTCATGTTATGAGCAAATGCTCCCAAGCTGTAATTTCAAATATTAGAAAAATATTTAAGCATATTGAAATGAATCCACACTTGTGTTTGTTGTACAATTATTGCCAAAATATTGCGTGTTTACATTATGTGAACATTGCATGAAAAGATAACATAATTGAATTTGACTGACTACTAGTATGAAGGCTGCAGTTATTCAAAGTGCACCCGACGTGCTTTTTGGCTGACAAGCACATGGCCAGAAACTGATATACCATTTGTTGATGACTATAAAAATGCAGATATTGATTGGACAGGTGCAATGACGATCAATGCATCAAATCGTCGGGTGTATTACATAGTGACGGATGTTGAATTTTTATCATTTTTACGAAATTAAAGGAAATTGTACTAAATATTAAAGTCTTCAAATAACCCAAGTGTCAAATACGTAATTAATTTAATAATCTAAATTAGAAATGATGTCCATTTTGACGTATGTTGAATAACAGAGGATTTGGTGTATTACATAGTGACGGATGTTGAACCCTCAGTCATAAAAGTATATACATGATTTCCCAACAGGGCTTTTTAAATACTTTTGTTAGTAAATATTCTCATCTTAAATTTTATATATAAATGACATAAGACAAATGTAATTAATTTACAAATATTGCCATTACTAGAATTTTATATTTTATTTACAGTTCAAAAGCGGTGAATCTCGGCAATCCACTCAACATCCGTCATTATGTAATAAACCAAATTGAGAAGATTCGCGATGACGCACGTTGGTTTGACGGATGTTCGGAAAACGCCGTTTGTTGTATTCCATAATGACGGATGTTGAACAACGCTTTAGTATATAGGAAAAATTCAACATCCGTCACTATGTCATGAACCTAATCGCCAATTTGCGTAAATTATGGTGTGACAGTTTAAGATACTACTTTTCCAATGTATTACATCCATTTTATCAAGTAAGAATGGGGATGTTTATCGACTCTTTAAAGTTCGCGATTTTTCAAATGCGATTCTCTCGAAAACAAAAAATCGTATTACCCCTCGACAAAGAAAAAGACAACTATAATATTTTTAGCACGGCTATTTCAGGCCATCGGATAAGATTCATTTGATCGTAATTACTCACCATTAATAAAGGTTATCAGCAATTATCATTCTATTTGAATTATCAAAGTTAAACATATAGGAATGGAGTGGAACCACCAAACCTAATTAATTTTCCACAGTGAACCCTACTGGAGAAAAGAACTTTGATAAATATGAATCAACACTCAAGATAAAGGCATCCCCCGGAACCACCGTAGGTAAATAATCAATTGGTAAAACTTTTAACCTAGGGTAGACCTACCCCCCCCCCCCCCCCACGGAGAATCCCTGAGAGAAATTATCCTTAGACCCGTGGCCAAATGAATAATATAATAAAAATATATCTAGATAATGGCTAATACTAATATGAACTTCATACAATTTCATCTGTGCTGTCTTGTGCGCGTGCATACAAAAGTTGCTACGAGGAGAAAACACCTGGGAGGTGGAAGATCTTCGAGGTGTATAACCTGGAAGTTAACAAATTCGGAATGAAAATGTGACGTTAGTAATCACATAGTGTATATGGATACGATATTCAAAATAAAACCGCCATTAAGTTACCCCTATAAATAAAGGAAATGTAATTGTTAAAAGTGGAATTGAACTGACTATAATTTAACCAAATTTTAACTCAAAAGGTATGTTTTATAACAAACCTACAAAATCAACCTTATAATATTTCCGAGGTTAATATTACCCAAATTTCAGTATTTAAATATCATTATCACACAAAATAAAAATAGAGAAATAATTCACACACATGCCAAATATATATTATCTACAAAAAGCATGGTAGTGGCGGGTGTAAAGAAAACAATTAATATGTCCTATCCGATCAGAGACCAATATTATGCTGTAATCAAAACAAAAATAGCGCAACCCACTGTCATAAAACAAGGCCTCTCATTGGTTCACTCGCACAACTGGAAAAACAACTGCATAGCAATGACACAGGTGAACGAATTCTGACACAACCATTATGGGATCAACCATTTGGGGGGGGGGGGGGGGGGAACTTTTTTTTTTTTTTTTTTTTTTGTTTTATGGGCTATTTTATGGATTACAATGCATATTATCAATGACCAATCAGAAAACAGTATTTTGATGACGTCATGTATATTTCTAAATATTACCATCAAATTTCTCATGTCCAAGAACCCCCCTATATGCTTAAATAGTCATTGTTTTATGGGTTATTTTATGGATTACAATGCATATATTCAATTCTGGCCCACTGTGCACCGTAGGTAAATAATCAATTGGTAAAACTTTTAACCTAGGGTAGACCTACCCCCCCCCCCCCCCACGGAGAATCCCTGAGAGAAATTACCCTTAGACCCGTGGCCAAATGAATAATATAATAAAAATATATCTAGATAATGGCTAATACTAATATGAACTTCATACAATTTCATCTGTGCTGTCTTGTGCATACAAAAGTTGCTCCGAGGAGAAAACACCTGGGAGGTTGAAGTTAACAAATTCGGAATGAAAATGTGACGTTAGTAATCACATAGTGTATATGGATACGATATTCAAAATAAAACCGCCATTAAGTTACCCCTATAAATAAAGGAAATGTAATTGTTAAAAGTGGAATTGAACTGACTATAATTTAACCAAATTTAAACTCAAAAGGTATGTTTTATAACAAACCTACAAAATCAACCTTATAATATTCCCCAGGTAAATTTTACCCAAATTTCAGTATTTAAATATCATTATCACACAAAATAAAAATAGAGAAATAATTCACACACATACCAAATATATATTATCTACAAAAAGCATGGTAGTGGCGGGTGTAAAGAAAACAATTAATATGTCCTATCCGATCAGAGACCAATATTATGCTGTAATCAAAACAAAAATAGCGCAACCCACTGTCATAAAACAAGGCCTCTCATTGGTTCACTCGCACAACTGGAAAAACAACTGCATAGCAATGACACAGGTGAACGAATTCTGACACAACCATTATGGGATCAACCATTTGGGGGGGGGTAAAACAGTTGGTCTCACAGGAGGGCGTTCGAAAAAAACTTTTGTTTAACTTTTTGTTTAACATCCGTCACTATGTAATACACCCGACGAAATGTATGCAGCAAAATCGGAAATTATGTGCTTCCTAAGCATCCGAATAAATTTCAAAAAAGTGGATTTGATTGTTATATGAGCTAATTTCAAAGTTTTTTTCGCAGCTTTAGCCAAAATAACAGTCGGGATACAATTTAGTTCACAATTCTGTCTATAAGTACTGGTGTTAACAGTTACTGGTGTTAACGGTTACTGGTGTTAGTACTGCTAAGATCTAACAACTCTGCAGATCAAAATTGCTGGCCAAGTCTTCTTTCACGATTTCAACTCACCTTCATCTTATATCCCTAACGTCTCCTTAACTACATTATTTTCTACTTGGAACGGACCCCTGCCTTGTTTGGGGGGGGGGGACTGTCCCTAGATCAAACGAAAAATAACACTACCTCCTTTTTTGCGGTGATCGTCAGTTTGGTAGCATTTTCCGAAAACAACGTTAGGGATATATCAGAGTTGCCATGTAAGGGGTGACTTCAAAATTTAATCACCAGTTGCTTGCCGGTTCGGCCTGGTTATTTCCGGAACCGGTTACTATTGTTTTACACAATGAAATACCGTTCAACCGCCATGAAATGCCGGGGTTGATATGAGTATTGAAACCGCTGTTCTGGAATAGATTTACCGCTGCGATATTTTCACAGCTTTAGGTAGCTTTACAGAATATTAAAAGTTCATGCAAACAATACATTGTGTGCATGCGCTTTATTACATAAGATCACAGCGTGAAATCTATATATTATAGACCAGTTAACAGCAATGTTTGTAAACATGTTAGGGCCTGGTATCTTGAAATAGGTCGGCCTGACTGTTACACACTGGGCAATTGTATCTGTTAGAGTTTTAATACTATGGGCCATAACGATTCGCAGGCATGGATTCGCAGGCAACAAAAGAAGTGACGTAGGATGTTAACTGGTCTATAGGACGCCGCACCTACCGCTATATTTTCTTTCTGGAAACAGGTTGTGTAAGTCTGTTCCAGAACGCTTAACGTGATTACACTAAGAGAAAAGATGGATAACCCAGAATCCAAGAGGTTGAAAAACGTTTGATTAGATTGCCATGTTCCCTAAATATGGTAGATTAAAAAGATAGCTAACGATAACTTGTCTATTGTAATACAGACATAGAAACGCCAAAATGACTTCAAAATATACTCTCTAAATGATCTCCAGGGGTTTGTTAAGGTTTGGGAGAGAAAATTGTATTGGTTATGGTGATCGGAAATGAGACAACGTGAATGCAATACACTGGTCTTTAAAAAAAATCAGAAATTTTAGGACAACAACAATGCAATGTGAATAATAAATCACGTGGTTTGCGCAAATCATGTCCGGACACGTATTCACATTAAATAACAAACAGCATAATGTTAGCGCTGTGATCAAGTTATCACGTAACCTCCAAAAGTGATGGACCTGCCCATCTGCTATAACTCGTCGGTGGGCGGAAAAAAACTCTCATGTTACTCCAGAGGTCGAATGCAAAAAGTGGGCCCCAGTGCTTAAACCTCATATGTGCATTTTTATGTTCACACTGGGTTCTAGTTTGAATTTCAAGCCATATATGAGAGTAAATCATTTGGCAGTTTATTTCACATTCTGGAGAAAATAATTATCTAAATATATAAAAACCTTTCTTGTGCGACGCAAGACAGCAAATTATTCAGTTTGTGATGTCTCCCGAAAATGTTAAAAATTAGGTTTTATCATGTTACCGTTTTACTGCATGTGAGGTTTTGCTCTTAAAGGTCAAATGCAGTTGCCGCCCAGCGACGAACTGCAATCTGATTTAAGCCAATTTATGGCAATTCATGGCAAACCTAAAAAATCGGCCATTTGAGATATTTACCTTTAAAGTTCATTTGTTTGCATTTTCTTTTTCAAAAAAAAAATAGCTAAATTGAATACGTTTAATATATTTATCATATCATTTTCTTTATATTCTTCAATTTTAAGGGTTAATGATAAAGCCATTTTAGAATTACAACATAATTTTGTCAAGTTACGTAGTTTTGCCATAAAAAATTAAAGGAAAGCAGTTATAGCAAAATACGCATACTATATTTTAGTGACTGAACACAAAATATCACTTACATAGAAATAAAATTCTTTATTTGCGTTGCTCACAAACATTTTTAATTTGATCTTGCCCTCTTTTAGTTTGGTCTTACCTTCTGTAGTCCCATTATTTTGTATAGCAAAACATTCCCACTCAGAGAAATTTCTAGCAAAACTACGTACCTTAAAGTACGTAGTTTCGCCATAAAATAATAAGGAGTTTTTGAGAAAAAATGACACATTACTTAAAGATATGCAGTTTTGCCGACAAAAAAACCTTCAGAATGGTAAAACGCATACGCATTTCTGGCATAAGGCTTGTGAAATGAAAACAGCGCCTATAAATTGCCCAGAAATAACTTTATCTCAAAAGTCAAAATTTTGAGTTACGTAGTTCTGCCATATAAGAACAGCCTTGTGCTTTTAACAGGTAATAAAATGTTCAATGTCATCATGGGGTAAAATGTTATATATAATGATCTGATTTGTTTTGAATTGGTTTCAAATTGTTCTGTGAGAATGTTACAACAGATATATGCATCCACTTTACGATGAACAGGTGGACTTGCATTAACAGAAGCCAGAACACCCCCCCCATCCCGTGGGTCTTGTTCATATTTCCCCCTTAATCAAAATGCCAATCAAAATGCATAAAATATATTTGACTTTACTATCTAAATGGTGAGAATTTGAGACCATTTTGAACAGAATATGATAATTCTATTTGTTTGAATATTCCTGTTGGTCATAGACTACTTGATCAATCGCACGGTTACAGTGACCGACAAATTGTACTCGGCGTTGGGCAACAGAAGATCAAATTGGAGGGATTTGGTCATGTGCTCACGCCAGGATATTTTTTTAATACTCGTATAAGAAGCTTGGTGTAGGTGCCATCAAGTCTACCCTGCAGCTCTTTCTTCATGGTCCATGTCTCAGATCCATATAACAAGATACTCTCTATCAAAGCTCTGAAAAACTTCAGCTTGGTTGAATTGGATTGCCAGATTGCCATAAGTGGTGTAGTTTATTTCAGGTATTCCAAGCTTGTCCTTTGCGTGACAGGAAGTCTTTCTTGCTGTTGGCAGTATAGGACCCTAGGTACTTGAAGTCCCTGACCGCTTTTAGTTGGGTACCGTTTGTAGTGCAGATAGGTTGATGATTATCTATCTTCCTTATTGACGGCATATTCCATCTTCTTGGCATTTAGATGTAGGCCAACTTTGTGTGGAGCATTTTCAAGTTATGTTAGTAGATCTTGTGCGCCATCAGATCCGCTGTTAGAGCCATATCATCTGCGTAGTGAAGGTCTGTGAGATGCTGACTTGGTTGATGCTGAGTCCCTTGTCTCTGTCTGAGGATGTAATCAACCATGATTACAAAGAGATAGGGAGAAAGCGTATCTCCTTGGAGGAATCCAGTCGTTGTTACGAACTCCTGCGTGTGTCAATCCATGGTCTGCACAAAGCTAGATGGGTTATCATACATGACGGCAATTGCTTTGACAGTCTCATCTGGGACACCGTAGTTGGTGCGAATATCGTCGGGTGTATTACATAGTGACGGATGTTAACCCTCGTCTACCTGAGCCTTTTTTGTAACAAAACTCCCGAAGCGTGGTGGTTACCACCCCCTGTGATTTTCGTTACTGAACACCCAATTCCTGTAAATTTGATACCGAAGGATAGCTTAGAGTTTCTTCTTTCCATTGGTACCAAAATAAGTACCAACATCCCCATTATGACGTCACCATGACGTCATATGTTGAGGAAAGTACGAAAATACTGAATATAGGGTGGAAAATTGATATTTCGCCATTTTAGCGACTCAAACACCTTACTATAGCTCTAAAATGCTGTCATTATATAAATATAGTCATTTTCCATCAAGTACAGTCGAAAACCGCATGAAAATATGATTTTCCTAACCTTTTTGGCGAAAAATTGAATTTTTCACTGTGTGTGTCTATGGAAATTGCAGTTGTGCTGACATGCAAACTTTATGACGTCATTGTGACGTAATGCTAGGCATGTTGGTACTGATTTGGTATCAATGGAAAGAGGAGGACCATAGCTATCTATTGGTACCAAAATCAAGTGTCTGTGATGTTCCTGTGTTGTGTTAGGCATGTTAGTACTTCTCTTCCGAAGGGAGGGGGTGGTTACCACCCCCCCATCCATCACTTTGGGATCACCCTGTATCTTACCTATACCCCGGTGGATGTTTGTTTTTGGATGAAAAGGAGCATAACGTATCAGTTGACAATTACATTAAATAATTTGGCCCCCCCAAAAAGGGGTTTTAGCAAGCCGGGGAAAAAACCTTCGGTAGACGAGGGTTAAACAAAATACAAATTTTTGTTTTCGAGAAAATCGCATTTGAAAAATCGCGAACTCTAAAGAGTCAGTAAACATCCCCATTTACGATTCAAACGATCAAATCCGATTAAGAATCGAAATGGCCAATTGACAATTTATTTAAGCTAATATTCATGAATTCATACTTGATAAAATGGATGTAATACATTGAAAAAGTTATCCATCTTATCCGTCACACCAAAATTTACGCAAATTGGCGATTAGGTTCATGACATAGTGACGGATGTTGAATTTTCCCTAAACTAAAGCGTTATTGAGCATCCGTCATTATGGAATACAACAATCGGCGTTTTCGAACACCCGTCAAACCAACGTGCGTCATCGCGAATCTTCTCAATTTCGTTTATTACAATATGACGGATATTGTGTGGATCGCCGGGATCCATCGCTTTGAACTGTAAATAGAATATAAATTTCAATTAATAGCAATATTTATAAATTAATTTGCATATTTTTCTTGCGTCAGTTATAAATTTAAGATAAGAATATTTACTAACAAAAGTATTTAAAAAGCCCTGGTGGGAAATCAAGTATGCCCGTCTATGACAGAGGGTTTAACATCCGTCACTCTGTAATACACCAAAATTTCTGTTATGTAACATACGTCAAAATTTCCAAATTTCTAATTAAGATTATTAATTAATTAAGCACTTGCTAGCTTCGACACTTGGCATATTTGAAGACTTTGATATTTAGTACCATTTTTTGTAAAAATGATAAAATTCAACATCCGTCACTATGTAATACTCCCAGCGATACACAGACTTACATCCCTGTTGTCACTGTCAAAAGCCTGGGAGAAGTCCACAAACACAGGTTTTCTCTTTTCTTCTATTCTTCTTTTAATTCTCAATTCTTCTATGACCCTTTTGAGGGCAAGTATCTGAGTAGTGTTGATCTGCCTTTGCGAAAACCATTCTGGTTCCGTTTGAGAAAGAATAGGTTCTATGTGAGGAGTGATTCTGTTGAGCAGCTTTGGGATCTTTGAGGCCAGTGGTGACAGTGTGAATCTTCTGTAGTTTTGTGGTCGTTGGAGGTCGCCTTTCTTTGGTAGATAGCGAGGCGGCATAGCTAACCTATCGTGCATTTTGTGATAAAAGCATGAAATTTGGCACAGATGTAGAGAAAAGGAATACGAATAGATTAAGATCATGAGCCATCGCAATTTGCACCCCCGTCGGCCATTTTCCAAGATGGCCGCCAAAATGACAATTTTAGGCATATTTTGCTATAATTTCAACACCTGCCTTTTACTTATACTATACTAGTCATAAAAAATATGCTAAATGCATGTTACAATGTTTGTCCAATCACAGGCCATTGCAATATGTGTCCCTGTCGGCCATTTTCCAAGATGGCCGCCGAAATGACCATTTTAGGCATATTTTGCTAATATATCAACACCCACCTTTTACTACTACCTAAATTTGACATAAAAACCTGCTAGATATCTGCTACATTGATAGTCTAATAATTTAATTAAGGTTACAATGTATTTCAGTTATATTAAAGGCGTGTTACTTAATTTTGAATAAGACAGTCCACCAAATAAGTGATTTCCGAGTTAAAGTCCCGGAATTAGACTTACCCTGCACTAATCATGCTCACACTGTTCGAGGACGGCGCGAGTGAAACCGCCAGCCTCGGGACTCATATCCTTCATGTAGGTTGTGATGGAGTTGTTTGAGCGCCGATCCACGTCATTAATGATCTGTTCTAGCGGAGGTCGCGGTGAAAGGCAGCAGACATGCCACAACTCTAGTGGAATGAGCTGTGGCATGTTCGCCAGCGTTCCGCATTGGCCTCATTGATAACCTCGCAGACCCATCGTGCCACGGTTTTCTTTCTTGGAAGCATCCGTATGCGGAGGTCGTATTATCACAAACAGCTGCTCTACCCTACCACGAGGGCCTTGTACGTAGCTGCATATTTTAGCGCTCTTACCGGACACCAAAGCCGGTCCTCCCTCACGGAAAAACCAACCGACATATCGAATAAAGAAAAGTGGTGGCGCCCTGAAGCCATGTTCATTTTATCTGGAACACCCGGCGTAAATGGAGAGTGGCACCGATACCGTCCGAAAACTATGAACTTCTTCCACCGATAAGCATGCAAATTGCCAGTAGGAATAGTTCAGATGGTACCGCGCCATACTGGCGGAGCCCATCGGCTCGTCCGCCGCCAGTCCAAACTCCGTAGAGGGGCGGTTGGCAATTCCACCCCTTATAACTGGCCGCAAATGCGGCCCGTGGTGTTAAACATCTAAGTAAAAGGCGGTTTCAACATGTTCAAAGATTCATCACATTTCAGAACAGCCCCAGGGGCTGTTCCTCGGTGATAGAATTTATTTTAATTCTGGATTTGTTTGGTGTTTAGGCCACTACTGAAACAAGAATTCAGAAGTCTGCTAGCTGACGAACAGTGGCATTGTGTCCTGACATTTTAGGTCCTCTGCAACCATCTTACAGACCCGCCACCTTCTCCAAAATAATGATTGTAATGAACCTTCTCACCCTGTCCTCCATATTAGCAGCGTACCAGAAAGTCCTGCTCTGGAACGTTTTCCTGACGCGGCCACGCTGTCCCAGAGAAAGCTCGCCAGTCTCGTCCGGACAGCCGCAGTTGAGTCCCACAAGACATGAGAGTCCCGCGGAGCGTCCCGATGTCCCTGCAAGGCGGTTCACCATCGGACTAAACCACGACTTACGAGGCCAGAAGGGGACCAGAACGGCTTCGAACCCTTCCTACCCTTTCTACCACTCGTGGTATGAGTGGGATCGGTGATAATCGTAAGCCTTCATCCCCGACCAGTCCAGAGAGAGAGAGCATCCGACGCCACAACTTTCCTGGATCGCTTCGCAGGGAGCAGTACGTCGAAAGCTTGGCATTTCCTGGTTGATTCGAACATATCTATCGACGGCGATCGTAACCCCCGGAAGAATCTTACTCGCTAAAACTAACCCGAGAACATGGACCACTCCACAACGAGGCCCCGCCCCTTGAATAGAGGCGCACTCTCTGACTTATAACGGCCCCCGGTATTGGACCACCGTTAATGTATCTCCCCGCAATGCAACAACTCAATTAGGTGTCTCGTTGTGCGTAAGAGTGGGGGATCTCGTCACCACCCTGCCGGTTGCTGTAGACCACAGTGGTGTTGTCGGACCTGACGAGGACTTTGCAACCGTCCACCAGTCCTGAAAATGATCCAGAGATAGATCACTGGCCATTCAATTCCATGACAATTGATTTTAAATACTGATCGCGGGGGGCCGCCCAGCGGCCCAAAACAGTCTCGGCCCGAATGTTACCGCCCCAGCCCAGAACCCACGCATCTGTGGTCAGGACGGGCTGTGCTGGGAGGAGGTAACCCAACGCCCGGAGGAGATTGCTGGCAACCTCCACCAGGATAGAACGTCCCTCACAATCGCAGTCCTCGGAACCAGGTGGTATACGCTGTCCGTGGACGGCGATAGTGCACCAGAAGGTGCAGCTAGATTGGGCGCATGCGATGCCGACAGTAAGGCCCGATGTCCACAAGGCTGTCCATGAATCCCAGAACCTGGAGCCAGCCAAAGCACGAGCTTGGCTGGCCCCGGAAAGGAGCGTAGCGCACTGAATGACATTGCTACACGCTCCCTTGTTTGGAATACACGACCATTGAGCAGATCCATCTGCGCTCCCAGTAAAACTGAAACTGGCTCGCTTCGAAGTTGGATTTCGATAAGTTCACGATGAACCCCCACCTTCGTGACCTCCTGCACCACCCACTTGGCGTGGGCAAGAGCGAGGTCCTCGTCGGGCTATAGATCAACCAATCGTCCAGATAGATACAAAGATTGATCCCCTGCCGATTGAGAACCGAGCAAACGGCCTTGACCACATTAGTGAAGACTCGCGGCGCCGTGGACAGGCGGAACGGGGGACACCGGAACTGGTACGCTTCATGTTCTATCTGGAAGCGTAACCAGACTTGATTCTCCCGTTCGATTGGGATGTGGAGGTAGGCATCCTTGAGATCCAGAGACATTGCCCAACAGTTCTTGATTGGGCAACGGAGAGCATGGGCCAATGTCTCCATCCGATTTTTTGTTTGTTTGATGAAGACATTGAGCGGCTTCAGATTGAGTATTGGCCGCCAATCGTCCACCTTTTGGGAGCTAGGAAGAAGCTCGACCAAAAGCCCCCTCGAAAATCTAGGGGGATGGGAACAATTGCCTCCTTGCGTCGAAGGTCCGCCATTTCTTGAAGCAGGACCTGCCGCTTGGATCTGCGGGGAGCCGCGTGACCCTCTTGACAGAATGACGGGCAGGAAGAAATTCCAGACGGTAACCGTCGGAAAGCGCACACTCCTTAAAGCAGTAGAGGGATTTTGCGATAGCGTGCATGTCCGTGTGTGTGTTCCAGTTTGGTTAGGTTTTTGTTTTTCAATTCTTGGTCGAAAAAATTAAGTCCGATTTCAACCAGACTTGGGGTTGTGGTGCAATAGGGGTTCATTTATATGTGCATGATGTCAAAGGTCATGGACCAAAGGCAAAGGTCACCGGAGGTCATGTTCCAGGCTGTCATCTTGCCAGGGGATGACGCAAGTTTACTATTCTGTACTTACAAAGATATGATAAGAAAACAAAAGTTTGTATTTAAAAGTGTGCCGTCTCTAGATGTTGAGTTCAAACGTATGACCATCAGTATATGGTTGCCAATTTAAAAATGGCTGTTACAGGCTAAAACATGCAGTATGTTTTACTTCTTGAGTAATATCTGTGACGGTTACTTAGCAATACACAAAACTATTATTGGAAAGTAGTTTTATACATGACCTGTATGTAATATCTTTAAATAACCAAAAATGCTTTTGGCGGTCATTTTGAAAGATGAATGTTTGATTTAAAATTATCCCTTTATCTCCATAAACCTTGTTGTCACTTTAAAATGTCCTCTTAATATTTTCAGACCATTAAATTAACATTTTAGCCATCATGTCACCAGCATTTTGAAAGCGTATGCATGTGATAAACAGTTAAAAGCAACTCTTGGCGGCCATTTTGAAAGATGGCTGCCAAACCCGTCAGGGGTAAAAATTGAAGTGGCTCATGATCTCAATATTTTAAGTATATATTACTCTGCTTATATACAAAATCCCTTGCTTTTATCACTAAATGCACGATTGTTACGCATATTTTAGTTATGCCGCTTCGCTAAGAGGAGTGATGAAAGATGTTGAAAAGGCAGCTGGTTTGTTTCCCACGGTGTAAGAATCATCATCGCGACTTTGTGTGCAATGTTGAAGGCCACTACGAAAGTCACATGAAACCAGCGGCAGACGTAAACAAACCGAGATTATGATAATTATGATCACTAAAAAAGTTTGCAAAATCAATACGATGTCGAATTCTGCGTAGAGCTGACTACGTTCACGGACTATATATCAGCATCGCGGATGCGTACCCAAAATTATACCAACAACATCAAATCAACACCAATAATTATACCATTATTGTGTGAAAACAAGGGGTCATAATTATACCAGTGTGAAAAAAAGGGTCGTAGTTATACCAGACGGCTGATTTTGCGACCCTATCCAGCGGCACGTCTCCGTTTAGGCGTTTGTACTAAGAACCACCCCTTCCCGGTGACATAGTGGAATGATCCTAACAGCACATTTTTGTGGCGTAGAAATGACAGAAATAGTTTGTGCTGACTGAAAAAAAAACAGATTGAAACGTCAATCTCTAGTCTGCCTCACATCTAGTATTAAAATCCATCGCTTTGAAATGTGCATATCACACACAGATATAGAATATCGAAAATTAACTTTTTTTAGAAGAGGCTGATATCCTGATCAGTAGAGGTTTTAATGTCCTTTTTCAAAATGTCGTAATAACTGTGTAACTTCAAGGATAAATCCAGGTCAAAGAGCTCCGTGAGAGTGACGCGCCATTTGACTGTCCATCGACTGTCCCTAAAGAAATCAAGTCTGGCTTGTTGAAAGGGTTATATACTGTCGCTACGAATACCCTAAAGTATCTAAATTAAAGGTTGCGCATGTATCGCAATGATCAGATTTACCCAGTTTCTGATGCGTTTAGATTATTGATATGGGTAAAATTTCAAGTATCTTTAGTCCGATCTTAAACAAGATTTCAATCAACACATATCATACTCTATAAGGAATGCTTCCATATGTAGGTAAATCGTAGGGGTCCCCTCTGTTGGGGCCACACATAAGCTAATCATTGCTTTGCAAATGATAACGTCAGCCAATTAGCATTTAAGAACCTCTGAACCTTTGATAAAACAATTGTAATTTATAATTATACCAATACTAGAGAAAAATAAGGTTAAGCAAAATCAAAAAAGCAAAATGACTTCTAGATACATCATAGGTGTAGGTATCGGGCAAATCCAGAGTAAAATATTTCAATGAAACGTTTGCTCAGCACAATCGGCATAAGACAACTATTTTCAAACCAGTAAGGTGTAAAATGTTTCGCTGTAAATTCTAAAGAAATCAAACACGAATCGCAGAAGCATGCTGTTATAATTTAAAATAATCCTTTCGGATTTTAGGACATATTTGTCGGATTTGGTTTATTAATAACTAAGTACTAAGCAATATTGGTGAAAGCTTAAAATAGGTCTCTTGTTTGATTTCTTTGGGGAAAATCCAAATGAACACTTTCAGCCACCATGTCAAATGGCTCTCACAATTGCCAGCAAATGTCAAGTCGCCGACGGCATTTAATTTGGTCCGTAAAGTTTAAGTTACGTACGGTATCGTATTTTATTTTTCAATTCCGCACCATCCTTCGGCCTTTACTTATAATACAGTAATTAGATTAGAATAGTTGATTTCGTTAAAGGTATCTTAAAGGTACCTTTCGCAGAATACATTTCTTGTGCTCATTTTGTTAAAATCAATTCATGCTATCCCTCCATTAATTAGGTTTTTTTTGTTTTATGAGGATAAGGTAGAGATGAACAATGGCTACTGTTAAAGGTCCTAGAGAGGGGATCCTGTAATATGTTCATTTATTTTGGAAATATTTTGTCATACATAAGAAAGTGCCTCCATCAACCAATTACTAATACTAAAAAAATATTCATGTAACAAATGGCGATCGCAACTTAAGTCAAAACGAGTCCTATAGATGCACCTGAAAAGCTAACAAAATTTTATTGACTGATTAATATGATTGATTGAAACCTCATTCCATTTTTACATTTGTGATATGGTATTTGGATATGAATAGTATTTGATGTATATTATTTAGTATTATTGGATTGAAATATTGAATTTCAGCTAACATTTCAATGTTACATTTTTGCACATATTATTATTACAATATGCATTACATATTTACGGACATGCATTTCTGTATGTTTCATGATGTGGATAACATTAAATGTTTGTCACTTTTACTGATTTGTGATCAAGTGAGTCTTTTAGTTACCATGATATGTATGTAAACGAAAAGTTATAAGACATAGAGGGTGAGTAAAAAAAAAACACCTTTTTTGCCCCTAATTGTTTTTAATTTTTAAATAATATATATCTAACATATGTGATATTACCGGAAACCCTATTTTATTATTGTTAATTTGCTGCGAAGATAATTCCAATCGGTTAGGTATAGGCCGAGCTAACAGTCTTTTTGAATCAGGTAGTCATTTGAATACACGGTGGCCAACAAAGCAAATTACTCCCCAAAATGATGATAAGCATATGACTATGTTTATGTCAAATAAGGGGTATCTTAAAGGTGCAAAAGACAGTGATATGGTAAGTTCATTTGAAATTCTTTTCTCAAGATGTGGAATATTTTGGTCTACAAATATACTTTAAACCTCAAAAGCTTGTCAATGATGCCCGTTCCCTTCATTTAGTATGATTAATTCAACTCCTCCAGAAAGTGATACGTGTATCAAGAAACTTTATTTTTCAAATGATTGTTATGAGAGATGCGGGTGTAGAAACGTTAAGAGGGCATAGATGGTAAATTATGACTGACTGTGGGGTTAAATATTTTCACATAAATAGCTTCTGGACACTGATCTCTTTCGCTGAACGCCATTAATTTTAATGTGATGAAAATTGATTCAAACGACTGTAGCCTGGTCTATACCTACCCGATGTGAATGGGCTTTGCAGCAGATCAAAGATAATGAACTAAGCTTTCAGATGATGTTAGATACACTGTTGCTCATAAAGTTGGAATAAAATATTTTTAGCACTTTTTATTGAATGATTCTTACAGTGTGAGTTGTTTATAATGTCTAATGTGTATACCCCCACACTACTTGATTGGTCAGTCTCTTCCAAGACAGAATCACATGAATTAGTCCCACACTTAACCCTTTACGACGGTGTCCTTAACCTTAGTCTGAAATAAAAAGGGGGTACCCTTGAACAGCAGACTTAAGGATTTTTAAAGGTTTATAATGAGTTATTTTCTTAGTGAAATTAATTAATTCAATTTTCTTTGTTATTCTAGGGGTTTTCCTTCATTTGCATAAAAATATTATTCATATTGTACACATCCCTCGCAGGAGGAATGTCTCACCAGGACATCCGTGTAGCGTAGCGAGCGATGGAAAAACTGTTTTTTTTTTTTTGTTAAAAGATGAAATAGAGAGCGATTGATATGCTATGACCAGTTATGGGACCACCCCGTGGGGCTTATAGTTATTGCTGGCCCGATGGAAAAATCCAAGTAATATAATTTTTTAAAAAAAAAAAAAAAAAAAAAAAAAAAAAAAAAAAAAATGAAGATTGAAGATAATTATATATGGTGTGTGTGTGTGGACAATAATAATCATAATCATAAAAAGCCGGAATACAGGATACGGGAAAAGAAGACGGGACAGACAGGACAAACAGGTCTTGTGTGGTATGTTACACTGTACAATAAGGGGGGGGATAGAGATAGAAATGAGGGGTGTGTAGAGAAAAAAAGAATGTAGGGGGGGGGGATAGTAAAAATCAAGAGGGGGGAAAAAGGAATGGGGGGTAGTTAATCATGTGAAATGTACTGGTTGATAAAATGTTTTTTTAGTTGAGTTTAAACGTTATGTTTTTGGCAATTGTTGTGATAGATTCTGGAAGGACCATTCCAGGAGTTTTGCGGCCCGTGGTACTGAATATGTGTTTTTCAGACGAAGATTTAGGGAGGGGAAGATGAAGTTTGTCAGCTTGTTCTAGTGTTTACTGTGGATTTGTCTATTTGTGGTAAGTAATTGTTGAAAGTTACGGAGGGTAGGTAGGTTGGTGTTGTGATAGTTCAAAACATGAAAAGAGCCTGTTTGAAGTCGGTGAGAGGGTCTTCTAATTTTAAGTGTTTCAAGAGAGTGAAATAATTGGCGATGGTGTGAAGTTCTGGAGGGGGAGTTTGTAGGATAGTGCGGATGGCCATTTCTGTGTTGTATAATGTTGAGTTGACAGTCGTGATGAACGTGGTAGGCCAGATAATGTTGCAGTGCTAAGGTACGGAGGAGAACTAATGTGTATATAGTGATTTTAAGGTTGTTGTAGTCTGGAAGGTGATGTTTAAATCTGTAGATTGTACCTATTTGCGTGAGAGGCTTGGTTAGTAGTGAGCGAGGTAAGTCTCATTCCATGTTAGTTGGTCGTCGAATTGTATGCCAAGGAATTTAGTTGAATGTACCGGGGGATTGTCTGGTTATCAATGGTTAGTGTTTCAGGGTGGATTTGGTTATGCGTCGAGAAAAGCATGTAGTTAGTTTTGGCAACATTGAGAGCAAGTTTGTTAGCCCGAAACCAGTCTGTGATTTGTTTGAGTTCTTGATTCATGTTTAAAAAAAGTTGCACTAGATTTAGGGTTCTGGAGAAAAATGTTGGTGTTGTCACAGCAAATAAAAATTAGTTTAGGTGCTGGACAGTGTTTGAGAGTCGTCATGTAAATGATGAAAAGTTAAGGAGTCCAAGGATTGAGCCTCTTCGGGACGCCAACTGTGATAGGTTTATAGGATGATGCGGTTGAATGGGAATGGAATTGGGGGTTGGAATGTCTAAATAGACTGATTGTGGCGGGTTAGTTAGGTAAACTCCTGAACCACTCAAAGGGTACACCACGGACACCGTTAATGATAATAAGTTGTGAAAAGAAGAATGTCTGTGTCAATGTTGTCGGGAAAAGCCTTTGAGGATCCAGGAATTAGACCCCCATGGTGTGGAGTGTCTTTGTTAGGCAAGGTAGGTGGTTGTTAGTTCAAGGAGTGCCATGGTGGTAGGAGGCGTTTGGGCCTAAAGCCTATTGATTCGTCGACAAGAATGTGTGCTTATTGAGAAATGTAGACAGACGTGTGTACATGATTTGTTCAAGTAGTTTTGAAAAAGAGATGGAAGAAGAACAGAAATGGGCCCTGCTAATTAACAATGTCATGTGATCTTTGCTTTGTAAATAGGAATGACGGGCTGATTTGAGGTTGATCTGGGGAAAAATTCCTGTGAGACGGATTGGTTAAATAGTAGCAAAAGAGGCGATGATGATGTACATATGTTTTGTTAGCAAGCCCAGGGTCTTCATGTCGGTACCGCACTTTTCCCCAGGATTTTTTAAGGAGGTTGGCGAAGTTTGTGCATTTCATCTTAACAGTAAATGGTGAGGAAAATTGAGGTGGGTGTGTTTTTGGGAAGGGATTAATAAATGGGTTGTTGGAAGGTGAATTTGTTAGCAATATTTGCCCCGATAGTTAAATGTGATCGGTGAATGCGTTAGCTATTACAAGAGGGGTAAGTTAGTGTTCTGTTATGAAGTGAAAAGTCGGGGATTTGTTTAGTGGATACTTTCCTGGCTAGAATGTTGTTGAGGAATGTCCAGGTGGTTTTTGGTAAGATCATTTTGAATTTTGAATTGTTCGGTGTTGTGTTGTTTTTTGGCGATAACGAATAGTGTGAGGTAGTTTGTTTTTATATGTTTGTATTTCAGTATTGCGTTGCTGGTTGTGATTTTATTCAAATGTGTTTTATAGAGCTTGTGCTTATGTTTGGATTGACTTGGAAATGGCTGTTGTCATCCAGGGTTGCTTGCGTGCGATTAGGTTTTTTAGGGTCTTCTTTTGTAAGGGAAATGAATCGGTGTAATGTTTGGTTAGTTATTATGAAGTGTGGTATGGCAGTGTTAGCGGGCATTTTCTGTGAGTATATTTTTCCATGCTCAGTGTTGAGTTTGCGGTTAAAGGTGCGGATGTTGTGTTCTCTGTAGTCCCGTTGGTAATGGTGGTTTTGTGGCGGCTTGTGCTTGAGGATTGAATGAGGAGATTGGGAAGTGATATGTGTATAGTGTCCAGTGACAAAAATCCCTGGCGTGGACCCCCCTTCTCTCTCTGTCTATTTTGAGTCTGTTCAGTGGAGTTGGTGAAATGTTGTCAATGAGTGTAGCTGTGTTATGAGTAATTCGTGCTGGTGGGTATATTAATTTTGGGAAAATTAAAAAAGAGTTTCAAGTGATGTTGTAATAAAGTCATTATGTGTGGATGAGTAGATGAGTGGATAGAATATTTGAGAAGATTGATATTAAAGTCCCCGGCTATATAGAATTTCACTGCAGTTGCGTTTATTTAGTCGTGAGAAGCAGCTGCTCGAAGGTTGTTAAATTTTGGATTGTGTTTCCTGCAGTCTATAAATAACTCCGACAGTTTAGTGTTTGGGTCTATTGTTGGTGTTAATTGTGAGATCGATGATTGTGAAAAGTGAGTCAAATTCTGTTCCTGGTGTTGTGTCAATGATTTGATATGAGCAGGTGATTTTTTATGTAAAGGACAACACTCCCATTCCTCTGTCCAGTGGCGAGTCCTGAATGTACGTGTAGCCATTGAAAGTGAGGTGGTGGACTTGGTGTCAGTGAGCCAATGTTTCTGAATAAAAAGCTAAAAACGGAGGAATGAGTGGTTTGAGGTGATAAAGGTAGTAGTGATTTCTTCATATGATTTGTGATACTGCGACAGTTGGTCAATTGAATATGGAAAATGAGTCGTGGCATGATGGTCTTTATAGTTGTTGATGAAACTATCTTCTGTAGTGATAGGGAGAGTTTTGCAGAACCAGAACTATTTGTGGGTGTGGTGAAGGATGGGTGGTCACATGTGTGAGATGATATGGGATCTGTGAGTAACGGGTTGATGCAAGGGGAGTTAAGTTGATGATGTTCAAAATTGGGTTGTCGGTGAAATATTCATGAGTGATGCGCGACAAGTTTCATCATGAATGTGGTGGTTAAATGGCTTAGTTCGTCTCTGCAGGGCCGGCCATACTGAAATAATGTTCAAGTAAAGTAAAAGCGAGCAGGGGTCGGTGAGAGAGACAAGGTTTGAATGAAGTAAGCTGAAAAGGAAGGAGAAAAAAGAGCTAAGCAGAAAACGGGTAAGATAAAAGTGAGATAATACCACAACAAAACCCATAGGCTACAACACACAACAAGGAAATACTGGGTGGGGGGGGGAGACAAAAAAGAAGAAAATGGATGATACTAATTAATTAATTTGAGTTGAAACCAATGAGCAAGTTAAATAAATTGAGAAAGAAAAAAAACCGCCAATATAATTGTAGTGAAACTGATGATGAAAGATAAGGGTCAAATCAAATTGGATCACCGAGTAATAAAGAACCCCCCATAGTCCCAGTACCGTAATGGAATGGGTTTTTAAGGTAGCTAGCATTCATATCAGTTGACATGGATATTACAACACCGTATTGTTGTAGGTGTATGTGAGCATGATTGTGTGTTTGTGTTGTATATGTGAGTATGGGTATGGAATGTGTGTATTGATTGTTGTAAATCATAAAGTATTGCAAAATAATAATATATATCAAGGACTGATTACAGACAGATATTAACATGCAGATTGCACGGGGAAAACAAACTCAGCATTATCTCTTACAAGAACAAAGTGTTGATGTGAATAAAAAAGGATTTAGGATTTTAAAGGTTATAATGAAGTTTTTTCTTAGTGAAATTAATAATATTCATATTCTTTGTTATTCTAGGGGTTTTCCTCATTTGCAATTAAAATTAATATTACGATACTTTGTTATCGAAACATGGAAATTAAACCGCAATACAAGGGGATACGTTAGGTGGAAACGATTATTCGCCATAAGAGCGTTCTGAGTGAATAACCAAAGTCAATTATGCCCTAAGTAGGTGGTTAGAATGTGTAATAAAACTATAATAATGATAATGAGACTTATATAGAGCGCCTTTTACAACGTAGGCAAAGCGCAAGTGCCTAATAGTATTACGTGCCTTCAGGAAAACGTCATAAGGCAGCTGGCCAAGCGTCAATCCTATTGACATAATTGATTGTAACATCCCCAGAACAGCCTGCCCAGTTTTCGCTGGATCGACGAGGCAAATTTAGTTAATTATATTGCCCACGGACACAAACAGTTGACCACAGGGGGGCTCGGAACATTTTTTGGGGGGAGTTTTAAGCCATCGCGAAAATGCGGCATAGGTCCACAAGGTTGTTATGATGTCAATGTGCAGACGACCCTCCGGGGTTCATATCAGAGGGAGGGCAACAAACAGGCTAGGGCATCGGCCTCCACCCCTGCTGCCGCCAGGAAAATGGTCTCAATACAGAGGCGTTTCGTCTTAATTGCAGCCGAGAATGTTGCATAAAACCATTTTGATGTGGCGGGCAGTGGTTTTCCAGAATGTCCAGGACACGACGTCGTTCATGTTTCCATCTGGAACAACCAGTGACGTTTTTTCCCCGCCATCGGAGACTGTTTCAGGGGTGGACTTTGCTCTCTCCTTCTCTCCTGGATTTGAGGCGATTAGCAGCTGGTCTCTGTCCGACCAAGATTGCACTAGTTGCATCGCTTCTAAAGACTTTTTACACTGCAGTTGACACAGGAACGGCAGTCGCCAATATTGTAAAGGTTATTAAGAGCGAAGTAAAAAAGTCTTGGAAATGTCACCAATAGTCGGGAAATCTGCATTCAGGTTGAGCACGTTGGATAGTTTAATTCCTGCTTCAGAAACTTTAATCATCAAAAAACATAGCCCTGAACAAAGAAGTTTCATGTACATTTATCAGAAGATACTGAGTTGAGGACTATTATTGTTTTTAAATATTTCAAAACCTGACGGAAAGTTATTTTGAGATTCATGAGTATAATAGGTAAGTATCATTGATGAGAAGAAATTGTCGATACTCTAATAATTGAATTTATCTGGGAGTTCAAGATGTCTTAATGAATGTTGTATAATTCAAGAGTGTATTTTGGAGATGGTGGAATAAATAGAATTGCAATAGATTAAATTGGCAAGAGTTTGAAGTTGATAAATTGTATTTTTAATTTAAAACTTTCACAAGTTCTTTGCTGACGTAAAAGGGGTGGTATGGGTATAATTTGTTTACTGCTCATTGCCTTCCTAAATCCAATTAAAAAAAAAACAAAGACAATGAATTAGCACTTGGGTATATACGTTCTCCGATATCATTATTTGGTTAGATTCAATTGGAAACCACTATGCCAATAGACCTGATAGACAAAGGGAACCGCCCACGGTGCGTTAGATCTGCAAAAATCTTCAAATATCAAAAACATCCTTATTGTAAGTTTCGGTGTCTAATCAGGAATTTAGGAACTGGCAGAGAAGTGGAAAAATGGCTTTGAAGCATCCAAGTGAAAATTCTAACCATCTGTTAAATCTTAGAGGGTTACTGTCGACACAGGATCCATCTCAAACATCGGCAGTCGGAGTGGAAACACGCTAAGAAGGTTGATACAAAAAAAGATGGCCAAAGAGCTTCAGTGTGACGGTGTTTTTGGTCAGGTCAGAAGCATCGGAGTGAATAAGCAGCAGGTCCGGTTGGATGATAAACATCCCCTTCCTACATCAGAGACGTCAGGAAGCATAAATCAATCTGGTACCTCAACACTTAAGTGACCAAGAAGGAGGGGGGGGGGCTATGGCTCCAAAATTGACTGCCCGCTTTGCGCAATGGGATTTTTTTTTTGTCCGAAATTGTTTGTAATGTCTGACGAAAGAAACCATAGCAATTTGTTTTTTGCGATTAATGTGCACACATACTGTAAAGTAAAAAATAGTACTAAATAAAAAATATTACACCCTATGGTGATGATAATCCAAGCCAATTTTATTGTGGCACGTTGCCTAAACCGCTTATGCACAAAACTCTTTGGGGGGAGGAAACGGGGAAAGAGGTGTATTTTGAAACACCCGTAAAAAAAATTAAAAGTTCTGGGTTCAATCTATGTAAGTTGGGTTTTCTGAGAGATATACCCCCCCCCCCATAAAATAAGCCCCTTTCGAGAAAGTTGTTTAAGAGCAAAGGTTCATTGAATTTTCGTCTTTTGGCCCAATTTTCGCTCTATTTTGAAAACAATGTTTTTGCCCCTAATTTCACCCACTTATCATTTTTATTGCTGATTTAATGTTGGTCTTATGACCCTTTACATGTGTTATAAATTGGTGCAAAAAATTTCTATCAGGAAAGTGGTGCGGCGAAGTCTTCATCATGAAGATGGTGGTTAAATGGTAGTTCGTTATTGCAGGGCACGGCATACTGAAATAGAGTCAAGTAAAAGTAAAAGCGAGCAGGGGTGTGAGCGCGACAGTTTTGAAGGAAGAGTAAGCGGAAAAGGAAGGAGAAAAAGAGCAAGAGAAAAAAGGGTAGATAACAGTGAGATAATACCAACAACAACACATAGGGCTACAACACAACATACAAGAAATACGGGGTGGGGTGGGGGAGACAAAAAAGAAAAATGGATTGGTGATACTAATTAATAATTGAGTTGAAAACCAATGAGCAATTTAAATAAATTGAGAAAAAAACCGCCAATACTATATGTAGTGAAACTGATGAACGCTAAGGGTCAACGCAAATTGGATACCGAGTAATAAGTACATGTACACAGTACAGTACAAGGATATGGGTAGGTTAGCATCATATCAGTGACAGGTATATAACACGTATTGTTGGAAGGTGTGTGTGAGCATGATTGTGTGTTTGTGTATAGGTGCGTAGGGTATGAATGTGTGTATTGTGATTGTTGTAAATCTATAAAGTATGCAATAATAATAATACTCAAGGAATGATACAGACAGATATATAACAATGCAGATTGCACGGGGAAAACAAAAATTCAAGCATATATCTTACACGAACAGAAAGTGTTGAGGTGAAAAAAAAGGATTAAAGGTTTTTAAGTTATAATGTGAATTTTTTTCGTAGTGAAATTAATTATATCATATTCTTGTTATCTAGGGGTTTTCCTTTCATTTGATATAATCAATATTCATATCCTTTGTATCGAAAATGAAATAAACCGCAATACAAGGGGATACGTAGGTGGAAACGATATTTTCGCCCTAAGAGCGTTCTGAGTGAATAACAAAAGCCAATTATGCCCAACGTAGGGGGTTTAGCATAGTTGTAATAAACTATAATAATGATGATTAATGAGATTAATAGCGCCTGTACACAAAGTATGACAAGGCAATGCCGAATATATTACGCTGCCTTCAGGAAACGTCATAAGGCAGCTGGCCAAGCGTACAATCCTAGTAGCACTAATTAGATTGTAACATACCCCATAACAGCTGCCCAGTTTTCCTTGGATCGACGAGCAATTTAGATTAAGTATACTTGCCCACGGACACAAAAACACGTTGACCACAGTGGGGGCTTCGGAAAAATTTTTGGGACCCCCCCCCCCCCCCCCCCCCCGGTTTTCAAGCATGAAGTGCGGCATACTGTCCACAAGGTTGTTATGATGTCAATGCAGAGGACCCTCTCGGGGTTCATATCAGGGGAGCAAACAGGCTATGGCATCTGCTCCACCCCTGTGCCGCAAGAAAATGGGTCTCAATACAGCGGCGTTATCGTCTTAATTGCAAGCCGAGAATTGTGCATTAAACCATTTGACTTGTGGCGGGCAGTGGTTTCCAGAATGTCCAACTACACGACGGCGTTCATGTTGCCATTGCACCACAAGGCACGTTTTTCCCGCATCGGAGACTGTTCAAGGGGTGGACTTTGCTCTTTCTCTCTCTCGGATTTGAGGCGATTAGCAGCGGTGGTCTCTGTCCGACCAATATTTGCACTTATTGTTTGCACGTAAAGACTTTTTACACTGCAGTTGACACAGGAACGGCAGTCGCGCCAATATTGTACAGGTTATTAAGAGCGAATAGTAAAAATCTGTCTTGAGAAATGTCACCATCGTCTGGAAATTGCATCAGGTGATCACGTTTTGATAGTTTAATTCCTGGCTTCAGAAACTTTAATCATCAAAAATACATAGGCTGAACAAGAAGTTTCATGGTACATTTATCAGAAGAGTACTGAGTTTGAGATATAATTTGCTTTTTAAATATTTCAAAACCGCACTTAAGTTATTTGGATCATGATTATAATAGGTAAGTATCATGGAGAGAGGATTTGTAGCTCCTCTGAATAAAGTGAATTATATGGGTTGTTCAGCATGTCTTAATGATGTTGTATAATTCAAGAGTGTATTTGGGGTGGGGGTGGCATAATGCACCTGCAAGAGATACATATGTGCAAAGAGTTTGAAGTTTATAAAATGTATTTTTTAATTTGATTATTTTTTTTATTTTTTGTCTGTTTGTGTTTTTGTGTTTTTTAATTTGTTAATCTCAATTGCTTCTCTAAATCAATTTAAACAAAAACAAAAGACAATGTAAGAGCACTGGGTATATACGTTCTCCGATATCATTATTTGGTTAGATTCAATTGGAAACCAAATTGCCAATAGACATTGATAGACAGGTAACCGCCACACGTGCGTTAATCTGCCAAAAATATTCAATATATCAAAAACATCCTTATTGTAAAGTTTCGGTGTATAATTCAGGAATTAGGAACTGAGCAGAGAAGTGGAAAATGGTCTTTGAGCCATCCAAGTGTAAAATTCTAACCATCTGTAAATCTTAGGAGTTACTGTCGACAAAGGATCACATCTCAAACATCGCAGTCGGAGTCTGACACACGCTAAGAAGGGTTGATACAAAACAGATGGCAAAAAGAGCTTCAGTGTGACGGTGTTTTTGGTCAGGTCAGAAGCATCGGAGTGAATAAGCAGCAGGTCCGGTTGGAGATAAACATCCCCTTCCTACATCAGAGACGTCAGGAAGCATAAATCAATCGGACTAAACACTTAAGTGACCAAGAGGAGGGGGGGGGGGCTATGGACTCCAAATTGACTGCCCGCTTTGCGCATGGGATTTTTTTGTCGAAATTGTTTGTAATTGTCTGACGAAGAACCATAGCCAATTTTTGTTTTTTGCTGATATATGTGCACACATACATGTAAGTAAACAATTATTACTAAAATAAAAATAATTACCCCTCTGTGTGCTGATAACCAAGCAATTTTATTGTGGACGTTGCTAAACCGCTTCTGCACAAACTCTTTGGGGAAATGACGTGTATTTTGTAACACCCGTAAAAAACTTAAAAGTTTCGTGTTCAATATATGTAATTTGGGTCTTCTAGAGTAGATATCACCATAAAATAAGTTTCGAAAAGTTTGTTGTAAGAGCAAGGTTCATTGGAATTTTTCGTCTTTTGGCCAATTTTCGCGTATTTTGAAAACAATGTTTTGCCCCTAATTTGCAGCCCAAATATCATTTTTATTGCTGATTTAATGTTGTCTTATGACCCTTTACATGTGTTATAAATTTGGTGCAAAAAATTCTATCAGGAAAGTGGTTTCCTTAGTCGTTTCCCCCTCCCCATTGGGCACTAACGGGAGTGAAAACCCCTTGGTCACTAAGTGCTAATATTTAATATTCTATAAATGTTTCCCCAATGGAATTAAGTCTCATTCTCGAGGCTTTTGGGGCTATCCGCGGTACTCAACTAATGGTCTCCCATCCATACCCCATACCTCTCATATTATTTTAAACTATTGTACGTCTTTTATTATGTGCATTATATTTTAATATTTATCATTGTGCAATTGTGATTTTAATTGTGAGTACTGAATAAATATGAAATGAAATGTGTACGGATAGTGTCCTTTATTTGTCAGTTTGTAATGAAATTTGCAAATCGGTTTCATTTGTCTCATGATGCCTAGACTTGTCTGCCTCAACGTTTCCATGTCACACAGAGATGGTGTTACGCCGCTAGCATACAACGATCTTCACACGACATGTTTCTCTGCGCTGTTCCATAAGTGCTTAAGATGGATCTTGCGATTTTCTTAACGTAGCAAAATAGTGACTTACCCCTCAATTCCTGAGATGAATATATACCATACACAGATCGGAAGCAAAGCTGTGATGAATACATGGATCCTGGGTTTAATTTAAAAGTCCCAACATTAGATTCCATTCTGTTCAAAAAATATGAGTTAGTGAAATAAACTGACACAAGCTTATTTCAATTCTTGGGAAACTGAAAGATGGAATTCACATTTTAATCATTTCAGTATATTTGAAGATTTTCAAGAATGTCATTAATACATCGAAATTTGAGCACATTCTACCTACAGTCGACAAATTAGTGTACAAAATTATTTAAAGTCCTTTCATGCTCTATATCCCTAACGCAATTTTTGCCACTTTTCAAAAATCACGGAGCGGACCCCTGCCCTGCTTTTAGGGGTTAACTGCCCCTAGATCTAACAAGAAAAATAACGCTATCTTCCTTTTATGCGGTGATCATCAGGTAGTCACTGTCCGAAAAGGGCGTCAGGGTTATGCAACAATCATTGAGTACTCAACTGTGTTCAAGGATTTAATAGAAATAACACGCACGTGTGAACACCAATTATTAAAAAATAGCCCGTCAAACTCAGATCTTGAGGTTATACATTGAATTGTATTGAATAACGATCATTGAGGGAAATGACAGAGAATCGTTGAATTAACATAGCAATAACGTACCACGCTGCAAACAATCCATTGACTATTTGCTTCGAATATCTGTTAGGTTATTTATCTCAGCTCAATTCCCCCCGAATCATGTTAATATCAAAAAAGACAAGTTTTACCACCTAAAGGCGGAGCAGCTGCAAAGCCCTAAGTTGCTGTAAACCACTAATAACAAACTAAACACTATAAAAGTAAGTCTTTTGATTTATTTTATTGCGCTTTATCGTCTAGCATGCATGACTTACCGAATCTCTTGTGGCTATTGTGCACTTTAACATTTCATTAAAAATGTGGTGAAGCACGTAGAATTTAGATTTCACTTAGTTTAAGAAAGGCTAGGTTATGCGATTTACAACGTATAAAATTCGAAATGGCAAAATACATATTTATACCCGTTTTATGCTCCGTATCAAACTTTAAATATTCGACATGGATACATTTGTGATATCAATAAGTATAATCCACGTAAGACAACAAGTATTAACCGGCCAAAGATTTATTATGTGAGATATTTCAACCATTAACGGTTTTGTCAATATGAGACCAATGCTGGACTCGATTAGAGCAGGTAGGTATTTAATATAGCCTGAATATTTGCTCTTGCTATCCTCACTCTTTAAATAAGTAAACGAGAGTAAGTTTCAGATTCAATATTATATGCTTCTAAATTATGCAACTAACATTTAATTTCTTTTGTGGTCGAGAAATATCATCAGAATTAACTGGATTGAATTGACCACTCACCCGATGCCCCGTTAATAATTCAATATATCTTAAAGGACGTAGTAAACCTTCATAATAATGCTGTTGAAATGCTATACAAATACCCCTTTCTCGTTAAAAAAAAATTAAGCAACTGCTCATATTCAACATAACGTAAGGGACAATGCAACCCTATACACATGTATGATGTTGATATACTATACGCCACTGTTTTCTCGTTCAAATAAAACAATTGCTCTAAGTATTATCGGTTAATTAGAGGCGATTTTAGAGACTGTGCCACCTCAATAAAAGTGTTGTTCTGGTTGCTGGTTTGGAAGATGTGAGATTTTTCAAAATAAAATCAATATTTATATGATTTTTACAGCGCACAATTAATTCTCCCGCCAAAACCACTTTCCCAAAGGACTTTTTCCCATAAAATTTTGCTCATAATAAGAAAAGCATAAATACATTTACATTGTTGAAATAAAAATAAAAGTTACTGAAGTACGAGTTAAGAGGCAAACCAATTTTGAACAGCCCCACTAAAATGCTTAATTATGCTAATTAGTATAATAACGCCATGGCCAATTTCATTTTAACACAAAAATATGTGCAACTGATAGTTAGCCAATTACATAACATTTTTGGCAAAAATAATTTACCGTTAAAAATGGCGCACGAAAATCAAAATGTTAGGTCCACATGGACACCCCCCCACACACACACACTTAAGCGTTCAAGTCTTGTCAAGGTATTATTATTTCTGTTTATCGATGCGTTTGCATTTTCCTTAGTCATAGATCACAAAATGACACTATTTCTAGTCGTTCGATTAAAAACTGTTGCAATCTTGTCTATGAATGCCTCCAGAGTGTTGTTTTACCACTAGCATATCTATGCTGAAAATATTCCATAATAATATATATTATTACTATCAGTCTTGCAAGTTTACAGTGATTTCTTATAGTGTAAGTTTTATATGCCTTTAGAAATTTATATTTTCAAAATTGCCAAATCATATAATTTAGAAATGTCACAGAAACACGACTGTTGAATAAGTTGAATGTTCTGAAAACGTGATTTCTAACGTTGACACAGATATTGACTATTGACTTTTAAGTAATATAATACTTAAAACGTCAACATCTGTGCCAACACTAGAAATCACATTTTGGAACATTCAACTTATTCAGCACATTCAGAACATTCAGAAGAGGGGCTACTAACCTCGCAAATTGAAGTCTGAATCGGAAATCTCATTCGAAAAATAAGTGATAGTATGTCAAATCGCAAAACTGTGTCCAAGGCTCTGAAACCAAGAAGAAAAAAACAGCAAATTTCATTTAGACCTTTTTTTTTCAAGATACATGGAAAAGATAATAATTGAGAAATAACTGAACAATTGAAACCTTTTTTACATAAACTTACTAACAGTTTCATTTGTGGTTGTGTCGAAATTATGTTGCTAAGATAGATTCAATTCATTCCGTAAATCAACGTTCGTAGCTAAAAGGTCACTTTAAGATTCAATGTTTGTCACTGCTGAGGATATTAAAGTTTATAATGAATTCCCATTCTATACCGAACCTTAATAAGTATTTTCATATTTCAGCAAATCATATTTGAAATAGAATCACAAGTGGTAATTACTCTGCAAATAGTTTAAAGTTTTTCATTTGTTTTTTATTCATGAAGGATTTAGCTCAGAGCATACGTATATTGTCATTGAATTTGATCTCACATGTGATTGGTTTTTCTTACAATAAAAGACATTCCGTGACAAGCCCTATCGAGTCTCTCAGTTTTTTACATTTCACTTAAAGGCGGCCACTCGACACGTTTCCATTAAAAAAAAGATGAATTTCGTCAATTTGATCTCAATAAGTCTGGACGTTGGAAAAATAAATATATTTTGCAAACAAAATTATCATTGATAAAAAACAGAATAGCCGTTATAAAAGGCTGAAGACATTCAAAGAATTTTAGCTAATTCCGGGTCTGCTGAATTAAAATACAAAAAAATGTTTCATCGTAGATTAGCTTTACAACCATGAAAAATATAAATTTTTAAAACTCTTAAGGGCCGCACGATTTTCCAACGTGCCAGTGTCTCTTTAAAACGCGCCAGATTGCGTGCTAATTTGTTTTTTAATGTTGTAATTTGTGAACAGTATTGGTTTGTTAAATATGTGATCAGCCGTCACTTGCCACTCCACCTGGGTTCTTCCTTTCAAGGTCGGGATCACCAAATCATTTAATATATAGTGTTATGATGTATTGGAAGTGTGATAATATCAACTCCTGTGCCACAGCACATTTCACGACGGCTTAAATGTTTTTAACTTGAATTATCAGTAGTATATCTGCAATATCTTCTGTTGCAACTTTAATTATATGTCGTATATTTTGCAAATCTTCTTGTTGCATCTTACTGTCATTGTACGGGGGGTAGATATATTGTAAATATTTTACTTCCATTTGCTCTTGCTTATTTTTTACTGTCGACTTCATAAAATCGGTCTTCTCTTGGTACATCATGTGTATTTATCCCTATTGATTGCACCAAGCTATTGATTAGAAATGAGGTACAACCATTGACAAAAATAAATCCATTCTGGGCCTCAATATCTTTAATCAATAGACGTCAGCCACAGTAAGCAACCTACTTTATTTTCTTGTACATACAACCCATGGCAAAAAATTAAAGAATAAACCCAGTTCGTATTGTTGCTGGACAAATTATATTCCTTCCCTGAAACGATAACTTCGATCCAATCATAGGTGACTCACCGGTAACTCTAAGGACCATGTAGATGTTGTTGCGAAAGGGAAACAGCAAAGTTTCTCAACAACTTTGAACTGCGTGATCTCCAGCAACATGTTCGTGACCTACGCATATGGCAAACATACCTTGATCTCTTCATCGTTGGATTTATGACATGCGAGCTTGTCTTATATCAACTGCATTGCCTTTGTAGCTGCTGTAATGAAGTGCTTGAAGGCTAAAATTACTTTGATCATCATACTTAAGTATTACTGGGTTAGTCAATTAGTCAATATCACCGTTGGTCTTCGTATCATGCGCCATGGTATAGAGATTATAACAAACACACACATACACACACACACACACCGCGCACGCGCACACACAACTACACACGCACATAACAAAAATAAATAAACCAATACAAATGTAAGATAAAACAAAATAAGAAACAAAGATAAGAAAACATAAAATAACCCTGAGACAAAAAATGGCTGAAAACTTATCTCACTAACGATAGATTTTTTTAATAAGAGCAGTGTCTTAAATACCAAATCCACATCTAAGTCAAAGAATAAATACCAAGCTGACCACCACTCAGAAGGAACTTTTTCGTGTCATAAATAAATTCCTCCAAAAAACCTTGCAAAGCTTACATGCAATGGCTATAGCTTGAGCACTGCCTGACCTATTGGAAATTTGGCAGTTTTTCCAGAACAAGATCAAAACAGAGGTTGCAGAACTGCAACAATAATTCCAGGAAGTTATGCCTGGTTTAAAAATGTATGTCGACCGAATGCTGATACTTCAAGCTTGGGTACCGTTGTGGCATTTCAAATTCAAATGAGGCTTCAAAGAGGGAATCAAACACAGTAGAACGGAATTCATGAAGGACAATGATCAATCAGTCTGATGAATGATTGGTTTGTATTTACAACCACTGCATTGTAACCTTAGAAGACAAAAATGGTAAAATGGTAAGTTCGTATCCAAATGCACAGTGAGCTACTTGGAGACCTGTGTGATGGGATCCTTTTCTTTTGGGTGGCGTGTTCTGGATTTGAGGGAGTAATGACGAATCTTTTTGGGTCATACCCGAAGGATGTAGTCAATTAATGGTCTTTGAAACTGGTATATAATGTCAACAGGCTCGCTGACAGCCAATCCATTCATACACCTTCCCACGTTTGAGAGCTCTTCGACGTAGCTTCTTAGCCACACAACATTGCACATCGAATATGACATTTTCTCTACTCAAAATGAGAACCTCAAGAGCGGTATCTGACAATCAATCACACGATGCGAGCTGCTGCAATTCCGCAAGAGTGTAGATTAATTTGGTCGGCATACTGCCTCGTATTTCCATCGAGATGTTATAAAGTCGGAGTGGATAAAAGCCACAACATTGCAAGTACTCTAGCATATTGGCAGCAGCAAATGATGGCAGAATATCACAGTCATGCAAGAGTTGGTTGGTTGTCTATGTAGCAGTACAAAGTCCCCTGGTTCCATTATTTTAGAATTAAGGACATGGATATGCCTACTAGGAATTCATTTACATTTCCTAAGCAGCTAGAAACAAAAAACTTTGATTGGATGACAGCCCGCCTCATACAGCGGGTAACTTCTCAGTTCAATGACCGTTATGATTGATCTGACCCATGGTCTTGAGGGTACCATTATGCGTACAATGCCCAGATAAAACACACTATATGGCTCATCACCAAGGGCACAGTTCAGTGGATACTGTACTTGTACAGCATTGACATGAACTGATATTGGGCATTCTAGGGATCATATAATACACAAACACCAGGGGGTGTAGTTTTTAAATACACTGGTGGATGAAGCTATTGAACTGTGCCATAGGAGGTGATAGTTCATTGCCTCATAGTGCAAGCGGTTGTTTAAAAACCTGTTTCCTGTAAGTTTGAATTTTGTAATCTCGTCAATGGACGGTGTGTTATTTTTTTTCACCACTAAAATATTTAGAACTATTAGATGATAAACTACCCACATGTTCCACATTGCTGAACAACCATATAACAGGGGGGCACTCACCTTGGAAATGGATATAGTGTATTAAAGGCTGGCGTTTCCAAACCCGTCGTATTCAAAATTAACGGTTTGATGCATGGTATGGTTGATGCCTGGAAAATATAATCGCTCTAATACGAGAGGGTTTCCTCTGATCTCAAGTATTTACACCAACATATTAGTACTACATCCTCGCTAAAAGCGATGGTTGTCTTTTTAAAAGGATATTCTTGTGTGGGTATATGGAGTGCAAAAGGGTCATGGGTGGCAGGGTTTAGGAATATGAATCGACAGAATCGCCTTTTCAGTCTGCCGAAGCTAGTGGGGACAAACAGTAATATTCGAAAAGGACGTTTCTTCGGGTAACCATGCAGTGGAAAATGGACTAGTTCATCTATAAAAAAATGAGGGCAAGAACTTGGGCTCGCGGGTGGAATCCAACGATTTGCATGGGGCAGATTTTTTTCAGATAGTTTTCCATGTAATAATGAAAGGCACAACTTAATCGGTATAAATTGCTTCACTAGTGCTGCGCCAGCTCTCGTATAGAACATCAAACAAAATGAGGTACGGATAAATTTAGTGTCAATTCCACCTTTCTTTCAAATTTGGGTAGGGGTCCACGCCATATTTCAAAAATGTGGTACTTCCAACTTGCATACATATTTGGTGATAGAAAAGCCTTTAGTTGCAGACCTTCTTGTGTCTGTTCCTGTACAGGATGGGTGTACCGTGTTAGTCCTGGCCATTTCTTCAGGTATCGAGTAGCAAGAGCTTCCAGATTCTTGGCACATGGCGATAGTAAACAAGAGGAAATTAGGAATATTTTCTCGTGGTACTGGCTACGGGCATATCAACCCGCACCGAAGTGTGTTTTATTACACGCACTGTGACTCTGGGGACGAGTGTAGGGAAACAGTTCGAACTAGTTCACTAGGGAAAATCGGAATCAGCCAAAAAAATAGCATGATCAAGTTTATGAATATTCATGAGGTGTATTAATAGATGGAAGAACCCCCATTAAATTCGACGAAACGACATGGTTTTCATATGTCCACAACTTCCTTACGGTATTACCTGGGTCACGATCAGTCTTCTCCAAAAGGTACTTAAACTTGAGTCTCCACACATGCATATCAATCTCTTTGTCACTGAGGGCCTTGAAGGTCTCTTGGCCGAATAATCTCACGGATGTATGTTGGATGAAGGAATTTCCATCTATAGATGAAATATATAAGGGTGCATATGAGTGTTGGATTCTTCCCATTCGAAGGGCCATATGGGAAATTCTTCATGGCCAGACTTTTAAACTTTGTAGCTTCGCCTTCATTGTTCTAATCCAATTTAGGAAGGTCTTACTACTCGATTGGAATCATCTTTGCACCATCTTCTCTACAGCTATAAGCTATTATCGTGAGGTCTTCTGGATAGGCTTTTGAGTCTGTTGAAGATACTTTTCTTTAGTTTGTCTTAACCAGGCTCAAAGGGTAAATTTTTTTTTTTTTATCCCTAGATCTAAAAAAAAAAAGTTGTACCGCCTTTTTGGCGGGTACGTGAGAATATTACATAAGTGAATAAGGAAGAACAAGGGAGAGAACAATAAGAGATGGTCAAATGACACTCCGGTATTAATTTTAGGTTCATTGGTTGGGAGCATCGTTTAAATACTATATTCCATCTAGAAGAATATTGTGCACCATGTCATAGCAAAATACCATATCGAAAACTAAAATTGAATTTGACATTTTGGCAATGGGAAATAATTAGAACGGTAGACTACTTTTAAACATATAAAAATTTTAGCGGACGGCTCTGTCATTGAAAATTGTCATTACTTTCAAAGTCCCGTTTCTAGAAAACTGATTTTTCCTGTTTTCGCATCTTAGGTCATTAAGCAATATACTACTGGCTATGTGAGCTATTAAGGGAAATAATGGCATGAAAAAAAAATGACATAATAAACGGACCCTTAATGAAATCAATTCCACGAGTTTGAAAACAATTGGAACAGAAAAGCAAGGTGTTCACATCCCTGACAGAATTACGGTGTGCTAGAGTTTTGCGACACAAATTCAAAGCATTCAGACCGGGATTCAGGCATTGTAGTAAGATATTGATGTGGCAAGTGAAAGATGGATAGCCAGATTAGCAACTATACAATGCTTTCAAGTTGGTAAATGCTGGCAGGGTAATGTCAGCACCCTTGTTCCAGAAATTGCCACAAACTGCCACTCCCCCCGCTTGATCACACGGGGGGGGGGGGGGGGGCTCTATAAGTCTGGTCGAAGTTCTAAGTGTACAATGTGTGTAGCTGTAACTGAGACATTTTGCCAAACTCAAAAATATTATAATTTTTTACATTTTTATTTTTTTTATTTTTTTTATACTTTGTATGTTAAATTACAGTATACTGTAAAAAAGATTTCAATCAAAACACTGAAAACATATATATTGGTGAGTTTTACAGAGATTGTGAATGTGTAGAGAATAAAAAGCACTGCGCGACTATCTTAGTAGGCCTATCCACAAATGTCAACCAAAATGTACGGTGCATATACAGTAAACTTCAGTTAATTTTGGTAAAACATTGCATTAAACTGTACAATATAAAGATTGAATTTGAATGGATTAAACTATAAAAGCAGTGTGGTTTATGGATTTCTGTTGGCAGAATTGCTCCCAGTATTTTCCTATTAAGTTTACAGTATTTTTCAGTAATAAACTTATAATTGAAATCCATAATAGTGTATCATAGCAATGGTGATATAATTCAAAGTTCAAATACGAGCCTCTCTGATAAATTTAGTCGTAATAGGCCTCGAAAATTGGACAAAAAAAATAGTTTACTATATTTTTAATACGGTCAAGTATTGTCTTTTTCTGATCTTTTTTTTATGTGAGGGCACGTTTTTCGTAAATTTACAAATCTTTTTTTTTGTCATGTTCGTAGTGTATAAAACAAATATGTTTAGCTGCAGGTGTTCTTTCCAGACGTATAGATTGTAAGATTCTTGACTGTCTAAGAGACGATCCGGGCGATGGCACGGCAAAAGGAGCCTACGTTTATCAGTTTGAATCGCGCCAGTTGAGTTTATTGAGTTATTATTTTATTGTTTTAGACATAATAGTTAAAGGATCTTTTATTTTGTAGTGATTGACAACTATACGTTTCATGAAGGAATCATTCACAAAGTGATAAACAAACATACATTATTAAGTTACGGTAAATTGTGCAAAAATAGTACATTTACTCAGTTACACCTGTTGCATGACAAATTACTTGATTGTTGAAGTTGTATATTATAAGTAAAAGATTCAAATAGCTAAGTTGTTAATTCAAAGTTATAACAACAAGATAATTTGAACCCAGAAAGGACAAAACAATCACTAATGTAGTAGCATATTTTTTTTTTTTTTTTCACTCAATTTTGTTATAGACAAAAACCTCTTGTTGAAACCCTTTCACGTTTGGTATGATATTTGTCATTTTATTTACAATATATTCATGTGTGTGAATAGGAAAATATTGTATATACATAAAATTCAATGTTCTTATATATTCACTTGATTATGGTAGAATAGTATCGTGGTGATTGGTATTTGGGTTTAATTCAGAGGGTCCCATGTTGATTCCTAGTTAATAGTAGATAGCTACCTGTTTAAAAGTTACTTACATGATTAATTTACAGCCAAATTAACCATCGTCTACCCGAGCCATTTTTCTAAACAAAAACTCCGAAGGGGGTGAGTGGTTACAACCCCCTGTGATTCCGTTACTAACATCCGATCCTGTAAATTGGTTACCAAGGAAGCTTAGCGTTCTTAGTCCATTTGTACCAAAATAATACCAACATCCCCATTATGACGTCACTATGACGTTCTAATGTTGAGGGAAAGTGCGAAAATTAATGAAATAGGGTGGAAATTGAATATTTCGCAATTTTAGAGGACCCAAAAACCTTATTATAGCATAACATGCTCTCATTATAAAACGAGTTCATGTCCCATCCATGAAAATGTGATATTCCTAACCTTTTTCTTTTTTTAAAGTTGGAAAGGGATAAGGGATAAAAAGGAGCGAAATACGTCAATTGACAATTACAAAAATACATATGGCACACACCAAAAAGGGGGTTTTAGCTAGCCGGGGAAACCTGAAGGGGTGTAACCACCCCACCCCCCTACCCGCCTTAGGTAGTCGAGGGTTAAGATCAATAATGCAATGTAAAACAAAAAAACAATCCAAATCCTTTTTAGTTTTTTCCTCTTTTCTTTTTCCTATTATTTTCCACATACCCAGCAACTTAGTTGATTAATAATTTCATAAAATTCACTAAAATTATCTGTGTTTACTAAATAAGGCATAAAATATGTCTTGAGTACTGTAGACAAATTATCATTCACATTTCAGCCCATCTTCAATTAAAAATACATGATTAATGGTAACTAATATTTCTCATTGAAATTATTCAATAAAATTGAATGCAACCCGATACGCGTAATTGAGTATAGATACAGGAATTATTTTCTTTCAATTTCAATGAACGAAAGATGTTTAACATGAGACAAATTCTCTTCTGCATTTTCCATAAAACCCCTTTGATAATCAGAAATATGGCAATTTGAATGAAATCAAACGTCAGAAATTTTGTCGGCAAACTGCCCATCTTAACCTCAAAATGGTTAGTTTTTTTTACTAATGGAAATTTTAACAACAGAAGTATAAGCGACACCTCTTAAGAGTGCTATGACTCCACAGGTGAAACATATACGCAATGATCTATTTGATGACCAAAAATAAAATAATATCATGGGAATATCAATTTCATTTCAAATTGTTCTGATTTACAATCCGAAGTCGTTTATTTTTACGCAGTTTGAGATACGTTCATTGACACTAATTGCTAATATACTATTCCTATGGTTTTCGTTAGTACTTGAAAGTAATAAGCCTACATGAATCTTGCTTTTATTTCAGTGACAGTTGGAACTATGAAAAATTGTTAATACATAAATGTAAAAGATAACCATATGATAAAAGCGTTGTTTTTGTGATAATTACAGTATTCATTATAAACACGTGTTGTATGGGTCGCGCATTAGATTTTCGTCCGAAAAACGCATCGTAAATTAATACAAATATAAATGACTTGATAGTAAGATAAAGCTTTCTTCTGATTAAAACTAGTGATCTTTGATTCTCTTTACTCTCAAAAAAGTATCAAAATACACCTTCAGCAATAAACAGATAAAATCACAACTTCTTCCCACTTAACGTTTATGAAAGTTATATGTAATTCACAAAACCCAGGGTTCAAAACGCTAGACATACGCTTTGGATGTCCTTGTACTTACGCATGTGGGCCGATGCTACAATTTAGAAATACAGCAGAATACTCTAATGTTATGTCCATTACCAGGGCGTATTTAAAACGACTACAACTGGAGCTTTTATTCGAATTGTTGTCGAGAATCAACATTATCGTACATTCATATTATGAATTTCATTATAGATTAGACTAAAGTTTACCGAAAAAATGTACTATAAATTTTAAAAGAAAATTCGACAGGCAATTCTTCCCAACAAACCCGTAAAATCATCTTTAAGGTTTCCATTCAAATTGAAAGGTATATTTATGGATGTATTATATTTTACATTGATATTACACTATTTCATTAAATCAATCCTAATACAAAATAAAAATTGTAGAACTTCATCATTCCTCTTTGCTATCTGCAATGGCACATTATTTTGACTGTAAGAGACAATGGCACATTAGAAAATCGTAACAAACAGCATCGTCATTTCTAGCGACCTCGGCAGGCAAAAGTAGTTCAACATGTTGAAGACCACACGCTGATGCGATCGATCGACTCTTTTGAGTACGCCAAAACAAGCTCCATGTGCATTCGTCTCCTTTGACATAGAAACAGAGGAGTTTTTTAGATTTTTGCAAACAGACCAATCCCTTTGTAATTAAATTTGACAAGAAAACAAAGGCATACTTGAATGGACAAGGTGCTCAATGAAGGTTTCAATGTCCACAATGTCGATATAAAAATCATTTTCCTAAAATGTTTAAAATTTTAGATATGCAAGATCATATTCTCGCAACTTTCAATCGCCGATATCTCGAATGTGACTTTTGGTCGATTGGCCTGTTGGAAGATTCGGACGATGTACACTTCTGTAGTTATTTATTTCGATTGATTATGTGAGGTGATGACCGAAAGCAAATTACAAATCGGTTTAACAGTAATACAAGGTGTCTTGTCGTTAGACATAATATACTTGTAAAAGACTTAGTTTTCCTTCATAGAAAAACACACGGAACCCCCAGTTCCAGTGGGGAATTATGCTACAAATGTCATCCTTTGGACATACATTCCACTTGTATTCCCAGTAGGACTATCTATTAACCATGGGTGTACTGTTACTTCGATGTTGCTTCGATGTAAATATTTACACTTTCTTGAATCAGAAATGCAACAAAAAATGAATCCATCTATAAAAGTACCAATGAGGAACTCTCTTGGGTTCTGTCAGGGATTTACAATTTTAATTCGTTGGATTTTAGGTAAGTCGCAAAATCCCCGCAGCATTGGCCATATCTACAGCGCGCTCACTTTTGATTATTCAGCTGATTATCATGGTATCAATGATACCGACACTCCTAACATGGCCCAGTAATAGTAATTGACCACGCATGAAAACACAACTGGAGAAAATAAGAAAGCCTGTGCAACCAATACATTTTTACTTTTACTTTTATTTTTTTTTGGGGGGGGGGCGAGGGTTCTGGACAGGTAGTTCTACATAAACCGTATTACTTTAATCATGATCTTCAAGATAGCTGTAATGGTCTCCTTTCAAACATCTAAAACCAACGCGTGTGAATGGAAACACTACAAAATGATTTCGCTGACTGCTTTTGGAAAATCATAATGCTATTTGTTGTTATAACGAAATTGCTGTCCCTATGAATTTCGTAAGTGTTCTTGAACCCATTTTAACTTAAGGGGTTGTAATTACTATACACACCTCGCAAATCACGTTCCACCTGATTGAGTCGAGTATTTACTTTGGAGTTGGCGTAATTGGCGCGTGACATTGAGCAATTGCTAAAATGTATGTATAGTATCCTAGCCAAGAATTTAATTTTGTTTACCTTTAAGCTTAAGGCACATTCTTGAAGTAATACAACATGCATAAAAAGACAAATACTTTTTTGTTACGAAATACCAAAAACGCATTCCACAAAGCGTTTAGCTAAGTACGTCTATATACCGGTAAATACATGCTGGTTTGCTTTGATAGACAACATTAATTTTTTTTTCAACACGATTATTCATGTGCTTCGCAGTGCTATCACGAATAGATCTAACTAGTGTTCTTCAGGCTGTACTTAAGACCGTAGACATATCTTAAAGCAGCTAGCGATTCTTGGGAAAATATGTTGTGACTTTTTCATCCCTCACGTTCTTTCAAGGGTATATTGTAAGCTTTAACAGAAATAATGTATGACAAGAGGTACTTGAAATAATGCATGTGTGCCATTAGACACAATAAAATATATTTAGTGCTGCTCTTAACTTCCGATTAGAATAAATATTGTGTAATTTTTCATTAAAATAATGATATTTCCCATGGGTATTTTACATTCCTCAGTGTTCATTTTGAGATTTGGAGGCATTTGGATTTTGACGCGTGATAACCCTTAGAAGTCTTAAAGTATTATACAGAGGTCAAAGAACAAAGTGCTACTTCTAAGGTCACAAGAATCCAGAACAGTATAGTCTCACCTATCACCTAGTTACAATCCAAAATGTCAAAGGACACCGTTTGACTTTTACAGGGGTCAATATTTGAAAATAATTTAATTATCTCATGTTTGCTGTCTTGCTTTAATAATTAACATTCAAAATAGTTCGATATTCAATATATCTACGATGTTTTCTTATCATGGTTAAGATGGAAAATACAAAGTACCAAGTGATACAGCAATATAATGTAAGTGAATACAGGCTCCATATTCTCTTAAGAGGAAGCATTCTACATGTGTTAATATATTTTGAACATGAATTGTTATTGCATGACGAACGGCTTGAGACTATCAATGCTACTTTTTCAATGTTGACCAATGTGAAGGTCAAACGTTGACCTTTTAAGTTTTGGCACGAAATCAATAGGATGTTTGTTGTTTTTTGACAAAACACAAAAATGTGATGATTGTCATCTGTGATTTGGTCAGAAATTCTCCAGGAAGCAAGTAGGCAAACAGTTTTCCAAGAAGTACCAAACAAAGTCGTCCTCATTGGCTGGCAATACACAGTATGACCCATTTTTCTAATAATATGTGGGTTCTTTTAAAACTAGTTTTATTCACGGATTGAAATGAGGTCCCTCTAGGAATATAATTTATGGCAAATTGGTCCCGCTAGGGGTATATTTTCACAGAAAATTGGTCCCGTTAGGGGTCACTTTCAGAACCCCTGGAACGAACATGGGTACCCAACAAACCCCTGAGAACCATCCTCGGGTTTGAAGGACATTGTATTGTTGTAAGTTCAATCCTTTATAACCAGTTACATAATGTGTCAATAGTTAATTGTACTAGGGTGGGGTGTTTTCATACATTTGGCACTATTGTTAACATAATAGCAGGTGGCAACTCTTTTGTCCTCTTTCAATATATGTCAATATGGGAAAGACAGCTGCAGGTGGCATAATTTCATTAGAAGATAAATCTTTTTTAAGTAAAGTATTGATATGTTATGTAACCAAAGATTCCGGACAATCAAATCTTCGATGACCTTAGTTTCGAATACGCGTTTATATACGCTAAAATACAATTTGTGTTGTACCGTGTGTCCCAAAAAAAACGCAACACTTGGTGGCAGGCGTCATAAGTTTTGAACAAAAGCACGTGACTACTTATTCTTTGTTGTACAGTAAGATGGGACTGTTACCTAATATTCCTGAAAAGTTCATAAAGGCAGAGTCAATAGTTTTTCAGATATGACCCCAACAATCAAGTTACCCGCAGAACCTATTTTACAAAAATGAGGAGCTGGTTAACCACAAGACTGGCAATGAAGAACAGAATGGCAAATACAATATTGATTGCAATCAACATTTACTTGCCCAAATTTCTTGCAGAACGACTTCTACTGGGTCAAATGACTGCTTTTGCATTATTATTATTTAACTGATAATAATAAAACATTAATTTATTAGTGATAAAATATGTTTCAAGAAGATATAAAACTATGACTAAGTCATAGACAAACTCCACATTACATAAAATGATAAATGCGTTGGGCTGCAACTTGCTTCAGTTGCTTGTTACTGAAATAATGTTACATTCTCAACTTTATGAAGGTAAAACCTATGTTTTCAACACAAAACTCAATAACAATATCAGTATATTTATTCTGTCATTAAATTTTGGGTTAAGATAACTCTTTGTGTGCCGTCACAAAATGATGATGAATGATTAGCTCTAATCCAATGCAGTCTTATTTGGACAATACGAAGAGTTTGTTGATCATACATTCCTAATTCGATCTTTTAAAGCTTTTAAAGTGTGTTAAAATGCATTTTATTTAGCTGCTATTACCAATGGAAACATTCATATGTTAATATTTGTTGCAGCACATGTCTTTTAAAAAAGGAGAAAATGGTGGACGGGTGGTTGGGACTTAGAGATTCATATTGGTGGTTCTGGGCGCAAAACGTACAGTGCCGTATTTGTAGTTAATAGCGCCTCAATTTGGTTAAATGGGTCCTGCAGGTTACTTGATTTCTGGGGTCATATCTTAAAAAATATTGACTCTACATTTATGAACTTTTCAGGGATATTAGGCTAATAGTCCCATCTTACCTTACAATAAAGGATAAGTAGTCACGTGCTTTTGTTCGAAACTTATGGCGCCTGCCACCAAGTGTTGCGTTTTTTTGGGACACACGGTACAATACTTAGCACTTAATATATTTATAAAAGAGACTTTAAACTCAGGAACTGGCAACCACATTACATTGTTATGCGTTCCCGACATACAGTGTAAAATACCATCGTACTGCAAATGCCACGTGTATTGTGCCATGTGACTAAGTCTAGCCATAAGTCACGCAGACCCCCCCGTACGATTTAAAAGGCAAAACAAATTTTAAATAGCGCCTCCAAAATGCTTAACTATGCTAATTAGCATAATAACACCATGGTCGATTTGGGTTTCTTCCACCAAAATAGCCGCAACTGGAGATTTTATGCAATTAATAAAAATTTTTGGCAAAAAAAATTAATTTACTGCTAAAAATGCCACACGAAAAACAAAACGTTGGGTCCACGTAGAAACCCCTTATACACTTAAGTGTTACTCAATATGTTCAAATGGTCAATTCAGCTGTAGGTTTGCTTCTTTTCTTTCTTTACACAGTCGATTAACAATGAAAACAACAACGACAAGAGATAAATCATTAAGCTGTATATGCCATTCGAAATCTATATTGCCAAAATGCAAAAACATATGATCTGGTGTTTATGCCGTGTGAATGTCCTAAAGAGATTAAGACTTACAGATATTTGTCGATTCTCATTTGCAAATGGCCCTAGAAACAGACACAGCTCTAGGTGGATATTAATAAATGGATGGAATACCTAGAAGATATGCGTCTTCATCCATATGTGTCAAATGTATGCTGGACAAAAAGACGCATTTGATGTTAGCGTTTTAGATGTTAACATTCCCTACAGAAGGATTACTGACCTCGCAAGTCTCATTTAAGTCAATATAAAGGCAAATGTTATAAATGGCAAACCTGTTTGCAATGTTTTATTATGTCTAAACAACATTTAGCAAATTTCATGCAGATCGTTTTTTTTTTCAAGGTACAGGAGAATGATTAGACAAAATAAATAAATAATAAAAAAACAACATTATTTTGCTTCAGTTCCACGGGAGGTTGAAAAAATAATGCGGTATGCGATTTTTAAAAAAAATGTGTTTTTGAATGAAAACCTAGTGTATTTCTTCCTCAAAAGAATAAATACAGCACAGACCGTCACTTATTATGTAAATATGCAAATATGCAGTGCACTTTTTTCTAAAATGGAAATGTGAATCTTATTTAATCTTTTTAATGTTTAAATATTTTATACATCTTGGCTTCACCATGCTGACAGAAAAGTGTAGCGGTGTGTGAACTCAATTCTGCACTGCTGTACTCTTGCTGGCGCTTACCAAACATTTGAGGTTTGAATTTCCAGGCACTCCAAGCCTCTGCAAGGGTTCCTACCGGCGAATATGTCATAGTGAACTGTTTGGAAATTATCCTCATGGGTATTCTTGTGTGAAAAACACCCAATGGATTGAAAATGTTCGCGTTCACAGTCACTTTGACTCCAAAATCCCAGCCATGCCCTATTTTCTCTTGGCGCAAAGACAGCTTGTGTGAAGATTTGTTTATGGGCACACGCTTCTAAAAGCCAAACATAGAAGCTGTTTAGGGTGCTGAGATACCCGGGTGAAAAATACCAGGGTGCCGAATTTCACTCCTTATGGCAGTGTCGAAGTACCGTGACATGCGACAGAGGGCAAAGGAAGTAGAAAGGAACGAGCTGTTGATGTGTTGTGCACGTGTTAAGGCGCTATCAGTGAGTTTCTGGACCAGAATATTATAAAGCTCATTTAAAATAATAAAATATTTTTTGTCATTATGGAACAAGCATGAATATAATTGGTAGAGGTGAATGCGATCTTGTATAGCCAAATGATAAAGATGAGTGCCTGTGCCTGTGAACTTTTTGCAAGGTAGTCGAATTCAGAAGTAATGTATACATTCCATGCATTAATATACATGGAAGATACAGTAGGAGTAGCTTGTGGATTATGGTTGGCTCCCATTTTTACGGATTAGGGTAAAGATCCCCCTAATTGATTAGGGTTACAACGCGGTTGTGGTTTAGAGTTACAACACGTATATGGGTTAGGGTTAGTATTAGGGTTAAGGTTAGGGTAATGTTGGGTTATGGGTAGGGTTATGGTTGGGTTAGGATTAGGGTTTAGTTTTTCATATAGGGTTTAGGATTAGTGTTACGGTTTTGGGTTAGGAGCTACATCTCGTTTAGGCAATATGGGTTTGGATTAGCGTCAAGGTCAGGGTTTGGTAGGGTAGGTAACTGCTGATATTTGATTAGGTGTTGATGCTGACATCATATGTGCTGACATCATAAATTTGAGTGCTCCCAAAGCGAGAATAACAGCACATTTTTTGAGACAAACTGCATACTATCATAATAGTAATTTCCGCGCGTTCGCACGCATTTTGTTCTAATTACAATTACATTTAACACTTTTAGGTTCTAAATTCGCGCGCACATGTGCCAGTTACGCATTTTGTGAGCAACCCTGATTCATTCATAAATTTTCATCAATCCCACCCCCAAGTCAAAAAGAATTTACGCCACTGAGAAAATGTTATCATTGTTTTCTAGGAATAATTAAAATATCCTTCTAAAATACAAACTCATAATGAATTAAATAAATTGATAAATACAAACGGGAGGAACGTCAATCTACGTCAACTTAATTCCTTGTATGGCACAGGTGCATGTGTGCTTTGCATCTACGCAACCCAAAAGCGAAACGTCAGCTTGAACTAACCTGGGCTGGGGGCCGTTCGCGACACTCAGACGTAAATCTACGTGCATACTATGTCATGCCTGAGCGGACCAATTTGTCCAAAACACTGTGTAACTGGTATAAAGAGGTCTATTATGTTCACACATTAAGTTCTAACCATCATTCTTAATAGGATGCTGCTCGGCTAAGGAAATATAAAATAATATCCATTGTCGGTAGGTATTGCTCATTGGGTTAAATGCGTTCTGTGAAAAAAATATTCCATACAACCAATGACACAAAAGAGTTTCTTTCTACAAAACAACCTTGCTGACTGTTGTCCTTTTTTTCTGAAAATTATTCTATCATTCTATTCTAGCAAGAATATTTTGTCCCTATAAGCTCTATGATTTTCAAATGTTCTTGAATCCATTTAAAGACTTGTAATTGCTATACACATTTTACGAATTACATTTCATCTGAATCTGATTAAGTCGGTTATTTACTCTGGAGTTCAACACACGGCAATTGGTGCATGACATTGAGCAATCGGGAAAAGATTCACCATGATTGTAACGTGTTTACCTTTAGAGCACCCTCCTGAAGCAGAAAGCAATATAATATGTAGACAAATGGCACGTACCTTTCGTGAGCAAATAAAACATACCTACCCCATAACGAGTTTAGCTAAAGTGTCTCTGTAAATACACGTTGGTTAGCTACGGACAGACAACATTCGGGATGTTTTGTTTTCATGTTTCACAATGCTATCACGAATTGATCTGACTAAAGTTCTTCAGGCTGTACTTACACTATTGACATACTTTTTTTTTAAATCAGCTATCAAAGTGGTAACGATGTTTTTACTTTGTATTCCTCAATTTACAATAAAAGTCATTCCGGGAAAGAAAACAGGACATTTCAAATCGTGCCTGAATCATAATACAGATTGAATCAGACATGCACGTTACAGTCTTTGCTCGCGTTGCCGTTTGAAAAAAAAAAACCTTTTCCGCAAAACAATTGCCATTTAGTCGTGTTGATAAATAGTTTTCGTTACTGGGACACGCATTTAATAAAACGGAAATTCCAAAACAGTATTTCTGGGAAATGTCATGAAGCACGTGAATGGCTAATAATTTGAATGTTCAAAAATCATTGCCATTTCCATTTGTGGTCTTTCAGGCGTATGTAAATGTAAATGTCCTAGGAGATTATTGTTGAAGGCAAAATATCGCTTTTTATTAGCACTCGGCTCGAGACAGGGGTGTCGGTAGATATCCGTAAATTGATAAAATGCAAAGAGATATGTGCCTTTCTAGAGCTTAACATTAGACATGAAGGCTCCGATGCTGCATGCTGGTATGATAACATTGCCTTAAGAAATGCTGCCAGTTTTCAAAAGCCATTATATGTCAAATTATGAAACTTTTGGAATCGACCGTCTTAAACGACAAGTGTCTACAATATCTTTAGAACAAAAACTCTCTAATGCTTAGGGCTTCGGATAAGTATTGAAAGCAAGGGAAAAGAAATGAAGACAAAGTGTACGAAGATGTTACTTATTTCATATACTTCAATTATTTATTGTTTTGAATGATTGTATGACCTAGCTGTTAAACACAGCTGTACAATGTTCTCTGTTTTAAGTATTTGTTTGAATATGTAAATAGGCAACATAGCAAGACATATTTGAGATCACGTTCTTTCAACGGCAAACAGTAAGCTTTAAACGGAGGAAAATATGACAGAGCTACGGAAAATATGGATTTACGCCATTAGACACAATAAAATAAACATCCCAATACACTCGTGTTTAAATATTTCAAAAAATTCTAGGCTGTGAGTTTTTTACACTTTAATACAAAAAGTCCCAACAACCCTCAGGGGCATTTCTTAATAAGATATGACGTAATTTACTATCCGTGTACATTGCACCACCGCAAGCTATGATCACGCGCTCATCAGCTGTGACCTGTGCCGACCTGATTGACATACCATAGTAAGTTACGCACTAGAACAAAGACGACATCAAAGCTGAGAATGTAAGGTGTGAAGGGTACTCTCAATTTCAAACAATCAAGTTTTTTTGCATCTACCACAATATTGTCCATAGAATAATAACTGTGTTGAAATAGCTAAGCCAAATCACGGAACGAGTGCCTTTATTTATATATTGTTGCGCATTGTCGATCGTGAACTGAGAGGGGATAAATAAAAACCAAACCAACCCACAAATCTTCTCGGCCACCCACGTGCAGGCGAGATAAGAGAGAAACAATTTGCCCGAACGGGGAAAGCAACTGCCTAAACCCTGGCGGGAATCGATTGCAACATGCAATTGAAGCGGAGCAGAAATACTTCAAACCCCAACCAGGTGGGGAATAGAAGAAGGGGCCTAAGAGGAAGGCACCTAAGCAACTGAACCGTCGCCCCTAAGCAATGCTTACAAAGGGGAGGAGAAGATGAAGAAAAGCATGTGCAACACCAGGGACGGTGGTGGAGTGGGGAAGCGGTTTCCCTTTGGTGTGTAAGCTGAGAAATGTGCAGCCCAATCCAATGGGTCAACTGAGGGCGCCAAACATGGCGGGTGCCAGACATGGGGAGCAAGACAGAGTAGGATATCCAGATAGAGTGGCAATTATTATCAGATTGAGTGGCACTAGGACATCCAATCCGCTTAACAAATAAAAAAACAGTTAGGAAACCTAACTTTCCTATTTTTCTGCGCATTGTCTATCGTGAATGAGAGGGGATACATAAATACCCCAACACCAAACCCACAAATCTTCTCGCACCACGTGCAGGCGAGGATAAGTAGGACCAATTTGCCGAAAGGGGGAAAGCGAGGGGAAAGCAACTGCATCAACCCTGGTTGGGCATCTGATGCAACAATGGCAATTGAAGCGGAGCAGAATGAATTCCAAACCCAACCAGGTGGGAAGCGAGAAGGGGCCTAAGAGAAGGCACATAGCGCGACACGCTCGCCCAAATTGGCAAGAATGAGGTTAAAGGGGTATTGATAAATGATTAATGCAATGGAATCCTGAGATGCATGGAGAAGTATATTTTAAGTAAAATAAATGACTCAATGACAACAGTACCCTTCAACGGACCTAAGTAGGCACATAGCACAAAACAGTGAGAGGAAGCCCGCCGAAACTATTATGATACCAGTAAAAATGCAGATTCTACAAACCATAGCTCTGTGACATGGGGAAAATAGAAGATTGGTAAGATCCATGGCAGATGTACAATAACAATCCAATTATCCAAATACATGCACTGTTTACTGTCAAGCTAGGAAAGTTCTCGCTTTACCCTACACTACACACAGCGAATAATTTACAACAGCCTGGTGTAAAAATGCGCATGTTTACTATGTAAAAACAGAACACCATAATTTTTATGTAACAATTGGTAAACTTGTAAATGTTAAAAATGTCCACATTAATTATGTAAAGTGCGCACATAAAATATGTAGTTATCATTTGGGTAAACATTTACCAAATTATTATGTAAAACTTAAAACACCATAATTTATGTAAATAATTCTGTCATAATTATGTACTTTATGTAAATTATGTATCACTTGGGAATTTTTACTTTATGTAAATATTTGAACACAATATGTAAATGCTTACATGTAAATTATGTAAAACATGTAACACAAATTATGTAAAATGTTTACACAATATAGTGTTAAATCAAAATAAAAATAAAGAAAAATAATTCACACAAAATAGTCCACACCGACACTTCGTATATGACAAGAATTCAACAAGTTTATTCAGCGCAAAAAACAACACAGTATATAATGACTGACAATTTGGGCACCTTCCATGGGGTGAGAGGCGAGTTATTACAAATGATCAGCTGTATGCCTTTATAATACTACATTGGTAACACTGTTGGTATCGTATGTAGCCCAAACTTCTAATCGCAAAAAAAACGTACTGTATGTAACACGTACTTACCGTGTGTTCAACTTGACGGAATAAAGCTTTACTTTTCGTCATGACCCATCATCCTGATAATTATAAGCAGCTCATATTCCTTGCCTAAATCATGATTATAATTGTTACAAAACCATCGAACAGATAGAACAATACGTTATATAAGACCAATACCCAAGCTCCATGAGGCTCCCCCCCTCGCAAGATCCCCATTTTCAATTGTGCCGAGCCCGCTCGTGTCGTGGACAAGAACTTCACATAATTTTATGTAACCTCGCTAACTTTTATCCGCGATTTACATATTGGGTTTTACAAATCCACATAGTATGATTTTGTTACCCTTAATTTTATTCTTTTTGTTTTCCGTTTTACCAAACGATGTGTAAATTTTACATAAAATAAGTAAAATATATAATGCATATCAAATATGTAGTTAAATTTCACATAATGTTATATACCGGTATAGTTAACCAGCTTTTACATAAAATAGTAATTTTCTACATAATGCCGGTTTACATTATATTTTTTTACATCGTGTTTTCTGTGTTTAGGCATGGTCTTATATGAACAAGTATATCAATTCAATGTAGGTGCTTGCTAGGGTTGGGAAGGGAAGGCTCATCAGGGTGAAACCATCGAGAAATCAATTAATTCAGCACGACCCAGACCAGCATCGAAAAAACTTTTTTGTCCGGAAGTGGCAAAAGGCCGAGCATTGGCAAAGAGATTGGAGTGGCAATTGTAATCAAAAGTCAAAGGTACTCAGTGGTGCATTGAAGAAGTGGCACATTATCTATTGAGGAGATAAGCCTAGCATAATTTGGGCATTGGCTATTGAGGCCAAGTACGCTTGAATGAACAGCAATATACAATGTGCTAAAGGACAGTAATACATAGCCAAAGCTTGTCCCTATCGAAGCAGGCCAGTTAAAAGAAAAAAACAAAAAAGCAAAATAGTTCAATATCCAACAGCATGAAATCAAGCACAGGTATTATCCCTTTCCAATATATCAAGAAATGGCTGGTTGTTTGAAAAGTACAGCAATTCACGGGACACCTGTTCGTCTACTATCATGGTTGAATGAGACAAAGACACACTACCCAAGGACCCCTGCGTCCATTGTTCCGAAACTAGATCAACACATGCAAGAACACCAAGCAACTTCCATAATTCTGACCATACTGGGCCATAACCTATAAGTACCTCCGAGATTCCTGACCCACTCTTGAAGAGTACTTGGGGGGACTAACTGAAGGACCATAACACCCCAGTGGCATGAAAATTATTGGAGTACATGTGAATGGCTAATAATTTTAATGTTCAAAATCGATTGCCTTTCCATTTGTGGTCTTCAGGCGTAATGTAAATGCCTAGGAGATTTTGGTTTGAAGGCAAAATATCGCCTTTTATTAGCCCTCGGTCGAGACCAGTGTGTCGTAGATATCCTAATTGATAAATGCAAAGAGATATGTGCCTTTCTAGAGCTTCACATTAGACATAAGGCTCCGATGCTGCATGCTGGTATGATAACATTGCCTAACGATTCTGCCAGTTTTCAAAAGCCATTGTATTCAAATTATGACACTTTGGAATCGACCGTCTTAAACGACAAGTGTCTACAATATCTTTAGAACAAAAACTCTCTAATGCTAGGGCTTCGATAAGTATTGAAGCAGTGAAAAGAAATGAGACAAGTGTACTAAGATGTTTACTTATTTTCATATACTTGCAATATTTATTGTTTTTGAATGATTGTAGACCTTGCGTTAAACCAGCTAACAAATTTGCTGTTTTAAGATTTGTTTAATATTTCATAGCACAAGCCAGACATATTGAGATCACGTTTCTTTCAACGGCAAACAGTAAGCTTAAACGGAGGAAAATATGACAGAGCTACGGAAATATGGATTTACGCCATTAGACACAATAAAATACACATCCTAACTCGTGTTTAAATATTTCAAACAAGTCTAGCTGTGATTTTTTTACACTTTAATACAAAAAGTCCCAACAACCCTCAGGCATTTCTTAATAAGATATGACGTAATTTACTATCCGTGTATTGCACCACGAAGCTATGATCACGCGCTCATCACTGTGACCTGTGCCGACCTGATTGACATACCATAGTAAGTTACGCACTAGAACCAAAGACCGACATCAAAGCGAGAATTAAAGGTGTGACGGGTACTCTCAATTCAACAAATCAATTTTTTGCATTACCCATACCTTGTCCATATAAAATAACTGTGTGAAAAGCTAAGCTCAAATCGAAGTCCCATATTTTATATAGAAATCACAACCTTGTAACAAACATTCCGGATCCGAAGTTTTTGTTATACACTATGGGACTGTTATACTATACATAGATGTTTACTGCATCTATTTCATCTGACTGTCAAATTAGCCTTTCTGATGACTTTTCTTTAGTTCTAGATGGCTTTTCAAACTAAATACCAAAAATATATTTTCAAAATCACGAGTCCGCCTTTAATAGAGCGGACAGAAACAATATGCTCATTCTGTTGACACTTTATTCAAATAAGTAAGTATTGTTACTAATCATTACAATTATGGTAGATTATTACCGAACGAATAACGCCCTCTTGGAAATAGAAGCAGGCCAACACTTCGAACTTGGTCACTATAAGTACATTTTGTTGTTTTTAATATATAAAAAAAGAGATATCGTTTTGTGTACAAGCCTGATTTTGGTTTTGAGGGTATTGGGTGTTGTGTTGCCACGCATGCTTGTTTATTCTTCGCCTCGCCATAACATTCATCGATGTTCATGCAAAAAAGCCCTTTTCTCTCATAACAGAATCAATCAAAGAATCCACGCATATCTTTTGGATATTCAAACAACAATGATAATAACACAACGACAAGACAGAAAATGTTTTTCTGTAAGTTGTATTTGCCTTCGAAATGATATTGCCAAAATGCAAAAACAAATCAGAAATGGTCCATAGCAACGTGGCGCAAATTTAGGTTGAATGCTCTAAAATGGGATTTTTTTGCTCTTTAGTTGGAGTGAGATGTCCTAAGAGATAAGACTGGCGGGCAAATAGTCACAGTTGTAGGTGGATATCAATAAATACTAAAACTGTCTTCTACCTATGACACAAACACAGACTTGGGCATTTTTAGATTTAGCATCCCCTATAGAGCCACTAAACCTCGTCAATCGGAACGGGTAATAATGTCAAATATCATAAATGGCAAAACTCTCTCCGAGGTTATGAAACTATGTTTGGTTGTTTCCACAGTAAAGGCGCTAAAATGTAACATTGTGGTCAAAATTTCAGTGATTAAACAGCAAATTTTCAACTACTTTCTTGTATACTTTTTGATCTAGTTCTTCTAGATCTGGATCCGGATTTATTTAACCACGCAGTAAAACGGATTCCCGCATCACTACAGAGGACTCTGGTACATAGAGTGATGAGTGCAGGTAACAAATCTGGGATGATACCCTTCTCTTTTCGATGAGGTCTTCACTTTTTACGTGCTCAGTAATGACTCCACTGACTCACGGGACCAACTTTTACGCAAACCTCAGGAGAACTCAGACTATGTAGAAAATATGATGCGCTATTGCGAAATTATAGTGGTGTTATTCTCACGTCGCAGTCGTGTCATAAACAGGCTATTCCTTACCCTCCCTCTGAATACTGGAGTGAAATGACTAATTGTGGGGTTTTTTTGGGAATAGGAAAGATCAATTTATCTAAGAGCAGCCTAACCTTTTACAAATCAATTCCCACTTCTTATATGTTGTGCATTTTGATATTCTCGTCATCACTTTCAAGAAAATTTTAATCCATCACGTCAAAGCTGAAGAATTTTCTCCAAAGCAGTAGATTTCTCCATAGCCTCCAATGCAAGTTTTCAGTCAATTTTGGGTAGTAAATGCAATAACTGGAGCCAAACCCGATGTGGCGACCGTGAGAATACTGTAACAAAATTTAGAGCCGTGCATGCCCGGCGAGCGCTTTAAATAGTACATTGTTTTGCCAGCTGCAGTGCTATCGCGCGAATTTTGAGGCGTGGCCGGTCACCGCTTGTTTTCAATTCTTGATTTGGCCTCCAAAGTATGCACATCATTCGTTTCGTCTAAAATGTTTGGATAGAGTCCGTATGCGAGATTTAGCATCCTCATCCATATTATTAAATTTGGTTTATTGTACGATACTAATATAGAAAAACAATTTGGCTGCCGTAACAAAATTGTTGCGTGGTGATTGGCCGTGTGTGGGACGGGTGCGCTGGTGGGTTGTGTTTATTCAACCGTGATGGGGGACAACCAGAATCGAACGTAAGTTATATTACCAATTATTTTTAAAACTTAATTTTATGTAATAAAATGTTATGTTGTCTTCGTTTAACTCGGTTGAGCAAAAAATTTAGGTTTGGCCAACTAGGTTGCACACCTTTGCCATGGATATGAGAGGCCGTATGTATTTCAAAGTGGTGCGGACGGGTCAAATAGTATCCCTAGAAAATTTTGGAAGTCAATGTGTAATCATAGAGCCTAGAAATCTCTATGGTGTAACCGTGTCTGCGTTTAAAGTTTCATTGTGGAATTCTTGAAATGGGTAATAGAAGAGTTCTTAGGCCTTGTGAAATTTTTCGCCGTGTTAAATGTTCTAAATGTGTAAATTGCAAATGGAAAAATATATCCAAATTGCCCGAGTGCTATAAAACGAAATTGAGATAGGAAATAGTAGTATTCTGATTATGGCGCTAGAAAACTAATGCTGGGTCGTTGGAATGTAGTTTTGTGAGAGAAATTATAATGGAAATTTATGAAATTTAAGATTCTTTGGAAAATATATATTGCAAATTTGTCTATATAAATTTTTCAGTAACAAACGTGCTGTCGATGTCGGGTGCTGATGAACTTGTGGATCAACGTGGCCGGTTTTCGCAATTTGAACTATAAACTGAATCTATAGCGCATTGGTGATAGCCTCAGAATAAACCTGTTGTGTCAAGCGTCATTGGCGACAAATTATTTGAAGATGGTGTTAAGTATTACAAAAAACGTTATAAAAGGACGTCAACATATGCTAAAATCTGAAATCCATTATGTGAACATTGTTGAATGAACTTGGATATAACTGAAAGACAATGAACATATGTACATTGTCACGTGGAGTTTTGCCTCGTTTTAGGAATTATTCACTAATTTGTTTGTGCGGAGTATAATTGAGAGGTTGGTATTAGAACGATACTTAGTTAATATAATTAAAAGGAATGACCTCTCATATAGTTTTTGACGTGCATAGTCACCTGATACAACAATATTGAAATTGTATCTAATTCCAAGTTAAATATTCTGTAGAATTGGGATAATTGAATGTGATGAAAGTATGAGATTGGATTTTAGAGATTTGGGAGTGCGAAGATGATATTGAAAGTTTGTGAACTTATAAGTTGAATATTAAGCCCTCCCAGAATCAGCCAATATTGGTATTTTTGTTGTTAGGAGAAGTCATTGGATAGGAAATATGACCAGTAGAATAAATGCAATTGAATTATCTGTTGTCTTACTCTTGGTTTCAGCATCTCATCATTACCCAGTCCACGTTCGGACTTACCTATCTTTATGAACTTGGTCGTTAACCAGCATTTGGTTGACAATTGTGGGGGCTCGTCCGGAAAATTTTTTGTCCGAAAAGTGCACGGGATATGTACGGTATGTTGAAGTGAATCTTTCGATTTGAATATCCTCTATTTGACACTATCATTGCTGTATTGTATTAATTCTATCCTCACAATGTTTCACATGTGATGAACACGCATTTGATTACTCTCTCACTCCAAGCCAAGCCAAGCACGCATTAACGACGCACCATTTGTCGGGGATGTAAGGTAGGAACAATATCGTGAAATTGTGTATTCTTGTTATATTATTCGTATTGTAACCAGTATTTGATGATATTCGCAATTGTTTGGTATTACGTAAATTTTGGTCATGCGCGTTGTGATTGTTCGCGATATTTTTTGATCTTTTTGTATCGGTTGCATCTATAGTGGTGTTGAATAATCGTTTTGATATAGTTGCGTATCGGACCCATTATTATCATAAAGCACTAGAAACCCTTACTGCTTTAGGCGAAAGATTTGGACTTCAGGATATAGAATTGAGACAGTAATGTTCTTGAAGAGAGGGCCGATAAAACGGGAACGCGATGCTGAGCGCGCTGCAAGAGCTGCCGAGCGTGAACAGGAAAAAGAGCGCATCATTCGAAAAGGAAAGGCAAGAAGAACGCCTTAAAGCGAAACGGGATCGCATTAAAGCGGAAAAAGAAAAGGAGAAAAGGCGCGTTTGGACTTGAAATTAGCGCCTTTAGTTTGAAAAGGAAAGGAGACGGCGCGTCGTGACCAAGAACAAACAAAGCCAGGGTGTTTGCCAAGAACAGCGGAAATATCATAGAAAACATGACAATGGAGTTAGAACAGTTAAAGTTGAACGCGCTCGAAAATACTAACGTATCAGTTTAAACGACTTCTGTAGATAACAAATCCCAAAATGATGCTGTCACCAAACATATTAAAGAGGTTTACCAGCTATTGGCACACGAAGGGAAGGCCCTGCGCGGCGTCTCTGATGCCACTCGGCTTGTGGTTCCCTAGGTGTAATAAAGAATTGGTGACAGATCTTTTGCGAGGTATGGGGCCATCTTTTGGAACCAGAGACCTGCCATTAGAGATCATTACCATCAGTTGATTGTTTTGTTTGTTTGCTCGACTCCACAGTAATTGGGAATGGCTTTGTGGTCCAACTCCCAGCCCACTTCCCCATGGGCCCTTACACCCCTCCCCCAACTCCATCCGCCCCAGACCCCGACCACCCCACCTCTCCCCTGTAAGGAGTGTTTAAGAAGATGTCGCTGATCAGGGGACGCCCGCGTTGGACCATGATACGGACGCTCACGACACATGGTCCCGATATTAGAGGCTGGGGCCCGGATTGGGAACAGTAAGGAGTTACAAAGAAGAGGAAAGAGAAATGAAAGAACACTACTGTAAACATGTAAAGGTTTGGAATGATGTACAAGGGGAACGAGGCTTTCTTACGTCCCCTGCCGGAAGGAAGGGATGCTTTCATGATCCATTTGCAACTACAAATTAAAAGGGAACAAATGGAGGAGGCGGTATTCTTATTCTGTATTAATCAATAGCTGGCCACACAGATCAACCAGAAATTGATAAGTAACCGAATAAAACCCAGAATTAGTGACACGACCCCACCGGGATTCGAATCCCGGGAATTTTGAGGGTAAATTTGCGCCAGAGGCAAGCACCTAACCGCTAGCGCCACGCTCTCCATCAGTGCAGTCTCTCAAACAAACTTCAAAACTCATATTGTTTAGTTGCTTCTGCACTTTGTTGCTGATGTTTTTCTTTATTGATGTAATGCGCAATGGATCATATTGGTTGGTATTGCGCAATATAAGCACCGTCATTATTATTATTATTATTATTATTATTAAGGAGCAAAGATGCCGAGTTGGGCGTATAAAGCAGCAGACGGCCAGTTTGCAAGCTGCTAAAATTAAGGATCATGATTCGGGTACAGTCAAAGTGAAAAGGACAAAATACAAACCCCTCAAGCTCCTAAATATTGACGACTCCATTTTGATAAATGGTGCCTCCCCCTATATAACTAGGTTTGGAAGTATGCTACGTAAAGAAAAATGGAACAAAACATGTTTGGGCCATGAATTTGGGTACCTTATTAACAGGTAGAGGTTTGGAAGTATACGATTCATTAACTACTGAAGAAACAAGATCAAAGTAAAGTCCTAAAGATTGCACTTGTTACGACGTTCGTTACCAACTCACGGAAGAAGGGTTAGGGAAAAGTCCAAAAAAACTCCCCTAGAACACCTGGAAGCTGGTTGGAGTACTGAGCAATACCACTATTAGTTATAGCCAATATTTGCAAAGTATGGATGAGTTATCTGGTTTCCGGGAATCATGTAAAGGGTCTTTCTTGGATTCTTTGGTAAGAACCAATTGATACATAGGCCCCAGTAGTATGGCCAATATATAGTGTTACACGAACCAAAGAGTGTATTGCAGAAAGAAATCGCCAAAATTGACTGCTGGATAGTAAAAGAGGTGGATCCTAGGATCTTATAATCTCAACAAAATGAAGGGAAAATAGTCCTAATAAATTCCACCCCAAAGGTACAGGTCAAAACACAATTACAATCAAAGCACTTCGCGAGTGAACACTGTGTTATAGATCTGTGGTAAACAAGAAGACCATCACCTCCAGGGAACGATATTGATCTACAAATTTTGCCAGCCAACCCCGACAACGATTGTGTGTTTATATGTGGTGGTTAAAAAGGGACACATAGCCCGAATTGCTTTCGTAAAGGACACTAGGACTAATGATGGACAGCAGTTGAAGTCAAGATATCCTTCAATCAACTATAGTAGGCCTAATGATCCAGGTAACGGTTCGTCAAAGCAAGATGTAGGACAACAGTCGACTCAAACAGAGTTAGCTTAATAAGAGTATACCTGAAGAATCACAGCCCCCCCAGTACAGGAGATGAGAATTCATTCAACCAGTCAGACGAGATGAATAAAATCCATAGTCTATTTTTGGAGGGTCAACTGAAGATTAGGCCTAACCAGTATCGTCAAAGTAACACCGTAATCAAACAAGAACCTAGTAATTGCGAATTACATGCGGGTTACAGATCTGGACATGAATTTTATTGGCCTAATGGGTCGGATTTGACCCTTACAAGGTAAACATTCAACTACAAGAGAAGTATACACAGGTAGATGTGGACGCCACGTGAATTTGTGGGGTGGTGTATGTAAAATTATTGGGAAAGAGAAAAACGTATGCCGCTGAATGATGAAAGAGGGCAATAGTGAAATGACCACAAAGTACAAGTTATATAGAGGACCCGGGATGTAGGTGTATTGTAGTTAAAGCGTAGTCTTGACAATCGCACCAATACACGGGCTCAACACATACGTGTTTAATAGATGGTAGAGCGTAAATACCCAGTGTTTCCAGAGGAGTACAAAACCCATATCTAGATGGACGAGTTTACGCCCTAGCTATGGAGACGCGATTGCGATCTTATTATAGGACAGTACCCTGGTGCACGTAATCCTGATGTTGCAAAATAACGTCAACTGCCATGTTGGAATACAGGCCAACGTAACTGCAACAGAGGTAAATCATCTGTTGCTGCAGCTGTTGAAACTAGAGCACAACACGCAGAACTCGCATGAAAACCACACGCAAAGCCATTGATTGCTGTACCGCCTGATGAAGATGTAGTAACACCAGAGAAGATTGGCGATGGCAATCTAAAGATCCATCACTACAAAAGATTAGGGAGAAGGTTTTTTATCACTATTACTGGAGAGCGGAAGCGATTTGGAGATGGAAGCAGCGATGTTCCATCAAGGAAGATGGGATTAATTTACGAGGGAGCGCTTCCTACCAAATGTCTAGCTGGAGAAGTTAAAACACTTGTGGTACATCTGATTCAGAAAAATAGTCTTGAAATGGCTCACGAGTCATTGTTAGGAGGACATCAGGGACCGAAGAAGACTACTTATAAGATCAGGTCTACGACTTTTATTGGCCAGGATATAACGCAGATGTTGCGAGATATTTGTCAGTTGCGATTGTGTGCCAGCGGCACTATACCTCGGGGACGTGTATATAAAGTTTCAATTGGGAGAGATGCCACTGATCGAGACTCCTTTTCACCGCATCGGAGTAGATTTGGTTGGTCCTTAAAGCCAGTAAGAGACGAGGCCCCATACGGTATATTTTATTGTAATCGAATTATGCCACAGATATCCCCGAAGCGTCCTCTCAAGACCATAGATGCTGAGGTTATGGCAGATGAGTTTATTCAACATATACACAGACTAAGGAATACCAACGGGGTTATTAATACATACTGATCAAGGGTTACAGTTTACATCAGGAATCATGGAAAATTCAAACAGATTAACTATCCACAGGGAAGTACAAACGGACCCCCATACCCATGATATGGGAAATGGGTTATTGAGAAATAAAATGGAAGCTGGAAAGGACGAGATCAAACGCATGTGCGGGAACGCCCGAAAGATTGGGATCGATATATCGCCCCACTCTTGTTTGCCTACGTGAAACACCTCAATCAAGCACTGGTTTCGCACATTTTGAGTGTTTTACGGGAGACATGAAGAGGACCTATGGCAAGACTTAGAGAAATAGGGACAGGCAGATCAGACTCCAGAGCTGAGCGAAGATGATATACCAGTACGTCATCGATTTTGCAAAACCGATTGGAAGGTATGGCCAACGTATGGCTAGACAAGAGTTGACAAAATCTAACAGAAACGTTTCATTACAACCGAAAGCAAGGGGACCGGTATTTGAAGTGGGACAAGAAGTACTTTTGCTGTTGCCAACTGATCACAATAAATTGTTAATCCCAAGGGAAGGTCCGTTCACCGTTTTAGAGAATCTAGCCCTGTGAATTATAGTATCGATTTGGACACAGACAACAGACATTCCATGCATAACAGACTGAAATTATACCCTCGTAGACCAGATGTTTTATGGCCTAGTCCAGTAGAAATGAGCAATAATTCTCAGAGGAAGTGCAGTAGCTGTAGTAGCAAAGGAAATACAGAGGAAAATTTCAAGGTGTGAAACCTTACTTCCAGATGATGAAAAGTTGTTACAACTTCAGTTTGAAAGCTAAGAAAAGGCCGAAGATGTACAGATCAACAAGGATCTTGATGGGAAAACAAAGGGCAGTAGCGGTCCAGAGATACTTCGTCGTTTTAGTGATGTGTTAACCGACATACCAGGTAGAACACACTAGCCAAGCATGAGATTTAAAGTCACTGATGAAAAGCCTATATTATGCAAACCGTATACAATACCATTCGCATAAGAGATGAAGACAAGGGGAGATGCCACAATGTTGAAACGTGGATCATTTCAAAGGAGGTAATAGCCCGATGCCTTCTCCTGGGGTGTGTGTGTGTTTGGGAGTCTGGGTCACCTTAGAATTGCGTTGACATGCGAAGGTTGAATAGCATTACTGTTTTCGATGCTGAACCAGTTCCGATAAAGAAGAGATATTGCAAAATGTCACAACACAACTACTTCACCAGATAGATTTGGCAAAGGGACTATGGCAAATACCGATGGACGACAAGTCACGAAAGTATGCATCCTTCATCACTCAAACGGATTGACAACGTTTAATCAGATGTCCTTCGGATTAGTGAACTCAGGAAGCGACGTTAGCAGAATGATGAGAGTATTGTTGGAAGGAGTAGAAAATGTGCACAACTATGTGGACGACGTCTTGATCATACCATTACATGGCTAGGAAACCTCGAACGTCTCACTGAGGTACTTCAAAGGCTACGAGAAGCAAATTTAACAGCTACACTGTAAAAAAGGTTCCGTAAATTACGGAAAGTTCTGGCAGCAGTATTTCCAGTCATTTTTAGGGTAAATACTTACGAAATTCTGTCAATAACGGAAATTTGACAGTTAATTTTACAGAAATTTGTTCATTATTATGGAAAAAAAGTGTATCTTAACAGAATTAATTTTCTAATTTGAAAAATTACTGAACCAAAAAAAAAAATCCGAAGGAAATATTGCTGCAGAAATTTTTGAAATATTTCCGTAAAATGAACATTTTTATGTTGTTTGTTTTTATTTTTATGTTTTTGTAAAAACAGATTTTCCGTAAATTTACGGAAAATCTGTTTTCTAATTTACAGGAAATTTTTAAAGTGTAGCCGACGAAATGCTATGTGGGATTTAATGAAGTTTGAGTTTTGGGACATGTGGTAGGGAAAGGACAGATGAAACCTCGACCCGGTAAACTTGAAGCAATCCAACAATTCAAACAAGTAACCAAAAAGAAGCAAAACTACGCCCATGCTGGGATTAGAGTCACATACTATCGTCGATAATACAGCAGTTGCCTCAGGTGTTGCCCATTGACAGATAGGACGAAGAGAAGAAGGAGAATCCACGTATTAAATGGAGACTCTCAAGAGTAAACTTACCAGCTCGCCGATATTGCATTTACCCGACTGAATAAAACTTTTGGCTTCGGGTGACGCATCCAATGATGGCTAGGCGCCGTATGCTGCAAGAACATGATCAAGAATTATTCCCTCTTGCCTACGCCACCCAAGAACTGACAAACATCAAACGTGCTTATCAACATGGAGAAAGCAGGTTTGGCAGGCATAGGGCGATCAGGACATCGCGACATTTTTATGAAAAGAGTTGTTATTACAAACTGACCATCACCACGACTTGCTTACGAAAATGAAGGTCGCAACAGCCGGATATTACGGTGGGCGTTAGCATTACAACCTTATCGATACAGGATAGAAGTTATAAGGGGAAGAAAGAAAAACGTTGGAGCAGGACTTTATGAGCAGAGCAAAGGACTGTGTGCAAAGGTAGAAAGTAAAGTAGCATCATGGAAGCTGAGTAAAGTAAGAACCATGGAAGTGAAGTAATGTAAGAATTTTGGAAGCAGTGTAATTTAAGTCGTATAATTAGCAAAATTACACTGGTATTTGCTAAGTGGGAGGGGGAAATGTTACGCAAACCTCAGAAGAACTCAGGCTATGTAGACAATAATGGCGCTGGTATGTGAAATTATAGTGGTGTATACGTAACATAATTTAGAGCCGTTGCAGGCCCGAGCGCAGCGCTTTAAATAGTACATTGTTTTGTCAGCTGCAGTGCTATCGCGCGAAATTTTGAGGCGTGGCAGGTCACACGCGTTTTCATTCTTGATTTGGCCTCCAAAGTATGCAATCATGCGTCGTTAACATGTTTGGATGAGTAGTGCCGTATGCGAGATTAGACTACTCATATATTATTAATTAAATGGCGTTTATTGCTACGATAATAATATAGCAAAACCAAAATTGGCCTGCCTCAAAAAATTTGTTGCGTGGTGAGTGGCGTGTGGTGACGGGTGACGATGGTGGGTGTTTATCACCGGTGATGGGGGGGACAACCAAGAATCGAGAAACGTAAGTTATATGACCATATTATGTTTAAAATTACTTTATGTAATAAAATGTAGGTTTTGTTTCGTTTAACTCAGTTGAGCAAAAACCTTATAGGTTTGGCCAACTCGGTTGCACACCTTTGCCATGGATATGTAGAGGCCGTATAGTATTCAAAAGTTGGGTGCGGATGGGTCAAATAGTATCCCTAGAAAAGTGGGGAAGTAATGTGTAATCATGGAGCTAGAAAATATCTATGGTGTTAACCGTTGTCATTGGGATATACTTGAAAGGTTAATGAGTAGAGTTCTTAGCCTTGTGAAATTTTTCGCCCTGTTAAATGTTTAAATTTTGTTAAATTGCAAAATGGAAAATATATTCAAATTGCCCGAGTTGCTATTAAAACGAAATTGAGGTTAGCAGAATAGTAGTATTCTGATATGGTGCTAGAAGAACAACTAATGCTCGGTCGGTTGAAGTAGTTGTGAGAGAAATATAATAGTATTTATGATAATTTAAGATTCTTTGGGAAAATATCTTATTTGCAAATTTGTCTTATATAAATTTTGCAGCTAACAAACCGTGCTGTCGATGTCGGGCGTGCTGATGAACTTGGGTACAATGGGTTGTCGGATCAACGTGGGCCGGGTTTTCGCAATTAGGAATATAAACGAATCTTATAGCGCATTGGTGATAGATCAGAATAAGAACCTGTTGGTGTAAAGCGTCGAGTGGCGGACCAAATTTATTTGAAGATTGGTGTTAAGTATTAAAAAAAAAGTTAAGGGAAAGGATCGTCAACCAATATGCTAAAATCTGAAATTCATTTATATTGAACATTGTTGAATGAACTGGATATAACTGAAAGACAAGAACTATATCCGTGCATGTCACGTGGGACTTTGTTAATTAGTTTAAAGAATTATTCACTAAGTGTGATGACGGAGTTATAATTGAGAGGGTTCTATTAGAACGATACTTAGTAATATAATGGAAAATGGAATAACCTCTCATTAGGTTTTGACGTGCAATAGTCAATGATAAACAATTTGAAATTGTATATAATTCAAGTGAAATATTCTGTAGAAATTGGGATAATTAATGTGATGAAAGTATGAGATTGGATTTTCGAGGTTGGGAGTGCGAAGAGATGAGATTGAAAGTTTGTGAACTTATAAGTTGAATATTAAGCCCTAGACATCAGCCAATAGTTGAAGTTGTTGTTAGCAAAGTCAGGATAGGAAATTGACCAGCTAGAGAATAAATGCAATTATGAATATACAGTTGTTTCTGTGTCGTACTCTTGGTTTCGCATATCATCATTACCCAGTTCCAAGTTCGGACTAACCTATCTTTATGAAATTGGCGTTAACCAGCCTTTAGTTGGACACCAACAGCTTACATTGACTCTCCAAACCATGAGGAGCCGGACACCCATTCATATTACACCTGCACATTCTTCGCAATGGGTGGGAGTGAGAAATTCCATAATTATTCACCACTACATGATGCTGAGCTGATTTGAGACAATTTCCGAACTTATAGGAGCCAAGGAACAGGACTCTAGCGGCCGAAAACATGGCCGCTCGGTCGACTTATACCCTGCGACGTGTTAGTGCCTCAGACCGCTCGGCCACCTCGCACTCTTATCTAAAGAGAGAATTAAAAGCTATTAATTTGCTACTTAATGTTCTGAAAATTACTTTACAGGGGGTCTATGAGGAATAATTTAACGTTTGTAACATTTGACACACTGTTATGAACTGCGGTTATATCTGAAAAAGTACGCAGTGTACATTGCTAGAATTGCACCCGAGTTGGAACACTGTGCCATGTAGTACCTGGATGAAATGGGAGCAATAGCTGGTGTGTACTTAGAAAAAAATCACATATTAAGTTCAAAAATGTTTGACACACAATGTACCACGTTATGTCAAATTAAACTGAGCTCTAATTTCTCACGCACATAGGAACACTCGGTGATATTTTCAATTTTGGGTGGACTCATGTAATCTTATTTCAGTTTCACAAACAGGACTTTCACAAATCAGTTAATATTTATTCATACCACTATTTTTAGAATCAGTACTTGGAATGTTACAATTTGATCCCAAGAAAGTGAACATTTAGAGCACATTTTTTTATAAAATAAAAGGGTGGTCACTACACAAAAAATATTTAACTTTTTGTCTCTCCTTACCAATACCCGTAAATTATGTGAAAAGTTATTAAAATCAGTAATCCACAATCTTCAAAATTGGACAATGAATTTCTACAGCCTGAAAAGTACCTTCAATGTAAAACAAATCATTTCTAAACAACAACTTTATTTCTAAACAACAATTAGCAAATTTATGCAGAACGTCTTTATCAAGGTACTGGAAAATAAAGATTATTCTATTACCTCTGCTGCCCATTATTGAAAATGCAGCATTCTGATTGGTCAGTTTACTGCCCATTATTCTGCAATAATGGGTCGCCAATGCATTTTCTCATTATATCACGCTGTTTTCGGTAATAGAATAGAAATAAAGGGTTTGCAGTATTATTTATGGGCTCATAATGTATCCTCGGCCGAAAAAAATAAAATAATGGACTCGGCTGCGCCTCGTCCATTATTATTTTTTCCGACCTCGGACACATTATTCGCCCATAAAGGATACTGCATCACCCTTTATTTCTTAAATAAGCTATATGTTATATAAAGACTCGGAGAAACTGACGTGCATCGGATTAAATAAAGACGAAAAATACACGGTCTCATTCATTCTCTCGGGTTGTCAAGTTTACCCCTCGTCTTACCAAGAGGGAAGGAGTGGTTCCCACACCCACTAATGAACTTTGCTCCGATGCGCTAAAATGTTGAACCTCTAGAGAAAAAGCTTCCAGGTAAAAAGTAGCACATTCACCGGGTTAGGGCATGTTAGTGAAACATTAGTCATCTATTTCCTGTGGAAATTGACAATTTTGCCGACTTGCGGATTTTATGACGTCATTGTGATGCCATACTAGGTATAATTGCACTTATTTTGGTATCAATGAAAAAAGAAGTATAAAATCATAAACGTCGGGTGCTTTATAAAGAATTCCCGAGAAAAAAAATACCCCTTGGTAACCGTGTTACAAAACAGGTTTGGTAAGACGATGGGTAATTCATTCATTCATTTAAAATAAACATTAGAGTTTCATGTGTGTTTTTTTCGAAAACATGCGGTTTAGATTAGTTAGAATGCATTTCTTACATCAACATTCTTGTAAGGTCACCTTTAAAGCAACAATCAGTCGTTTTTTTCGAATTAAAAATGCCAATTGCTAGTGTTACGACATATAAATGTTTGTCCCTTAGTTACGAAAAAATGGGGGTGGGGGTGGGTTGGTGTTAACCACCCCTTGGTCGTGAATCTCGTAGAAAACCCCTTAACGGTTAAGTATGTGATGAATCCCCATTCTATGCGAAACCTTAATAAGTATTTTCATAATTCCACAAATCATATTTGAAATAGAATTACATAGCTGAGTATTTTTAGTGTTTGAGTAACTTGGTCTTTCAATTGGTCACTTACATGTCATCTTGTTCTCTCACAATTAAAACATTCTCATCGCAGCCCTGTCAGATATGGCTATCATTTTGTTACATTTGACCCGGGCATTTGACCTAATGAGCTGTGAGATTTGCGTACTAATTTTGTGCTATTAATGCTTGTAATTTGTGAAGAGTATTGTTTGGTTAATATTTGATGCGCTGTCATTACCATCCACTTGGGTCTCCTTTTTGAAGGTCATGATTCACAAATCGTTTAAATTATTAGTGTCATGACGTATTGATAGAGCGCTGATCTCAAAGCGCTGCACACTGCACATTAGGTATCATTTTTATCTTGTTGTAACATCGTCTTGTTGCATCTCACTGCCATGTAATTGTATGGTTGGTAATATATTGTAAGTCTGTAATTATATCTTCTAATATTACCTTCTTCCATTTACTCTACATATATGCACTGTCAAATTCTCTTTGCGCCATTTGTATTATCTCCTAACGAGGGCGTACTGGCTGTACTCGCTAAAGAGCGGACCCAGTCACCTACAACTTCAACGGTGCAGGGGCGTAGGAACCTGGGTGCCTGGAGGGGCAGAGTTTTCCATGGGATTTTTTTCTGATGGAAAATCGGAAAGGAAAGATTCATACTAAACCGCCCTTTTTTCACATTTTTGCCCCTGCCAGTGGATCATGTTTACCTGCGATCGGGCTTTTTTTGCACTAACCGGGAGCTTGCCCCTCGGAAAGATCGAGCTGACGACATGGCTGTATCAGTGACTCTAATATTCATGTCACATGAATATGGGATTTTCCCTAGAGTTTTTAATACCCTTTCAATGACCTTTTTCAAGGATTTATTTATTGCTATTCATTAATAGTTGGTATTAATCTTTATTATTATTATTATTATTATTATGCTGATGATGCTGATGATGCTGCTGCTGCTGCTGCTGATGATGATGATAAAGATGATGATGATGATGCTGTTGCTGCTGCTGCTGAAGATGATGATGATTGTGAATGAAAGAAAGCAAGAAAGAAAGAAAGAAAGAAAAAAGAAAGAATAAAGAAATGAATGAATGAATCAACATTGCTAATTTAGCAGAGTACCCCACTTTAGGTTTGTTAAGATAACAGAAAACTAAAAAAAAAGATAACAGAAAACTATTTAGCAGTATACCATCTCAAGGATAGTAGGTTGGTAAATTTACAGTAATAAAATAACAAATACGAGCCTCAACTTATCTGAGGTTTAAACAAAATAAAATAATTTACTTTGTACAGCATGGGTATGATCCCTGAAACATATAATAAATTATCGCTCGATCATTCCGTTAGATACGATCGTAAGTATGCAACTGCCCGCAAAATCAGCTCTGTCGAGCTTTCTTTGCAGTCGAACTCTTAGACTGTAAGCCAATAACTTAGTAGCAATTCAAAGGATATCCAGCTCAAATTCTGTTGGGACACACGTCGACATTTACCTTCAACAACATCGACCTGGAATAGTGCAGCTTTCGGAAACTTATTTTTTTTCGACTTATCAATGAAGGGGACACAACGGGAAGCTTTAACAAAAGTGTTGATGACTTATGATATTACTCTCGGGAAGTGATGGGTTTAATTTTACTCGATTATATCCCCACATACCTGTCATTCCGAGAGAATTAAAATCAATGATACTAGCCTGGGAGCTAACAGACATTTGTAACACATCTCAAGTGCAAAATGTTTGAGTGATCAAATATGTAGACAGAAACCCCTGAAACGTGATTCTTAAGTGCTGCAAATGGTGCCTTAAGGAGAGGTAGCCAAGACCAAGATTGTACAGGGGTCAATTTTTAAATTGATCTAATTGTGTTGAAAAGTATACCAAGTTCTTGCCGAATTAAAAAAAAAAATGTCTTTGATCTAAAAAACTGGATTCTTGCCGAGAATCCCGTCGTAAAACCAGGTTTTTTCGACTTCTTGAACATTAAGCTTGCCATAGAACATTCATCTTGCCATTTACCTTGGATGTTTGAGCATGAAACCGTACTGTGCATCAACAAGGATGTAGGTTTGTTTAGGAAAGTAATTAGGCGATTGTGCATTTTTTTCGAGTGTCTCAGAAAATGATTGAAGAACGGAAATTGGCCTGTAGTAAGAGACATTATGAGGTAGTTTATTTTTTTTGATGGGAATGACTTTGGCGGTTTTCAATTTATTTTCAAAGTTTGGTATGCTGTTAGTGAGATGGAAATGAGTAGTAGGGTTTTTTCGAGATTTGGGAAATATTCATTGAATGTTCGACTGATGCATGATGGGTCAGTTATTTTATGTATGTTGTGGAAAATGTTTTCGAGTTTGTTGCATGATATTTTTCTGTCTATAATTATATTTAGGAATTTCCATGGTTGCGACAAGTCGCTTTGAAGATTATGTAGTTCGGTGTAGTATGTTTTTGCTTTACGGATAGTGTAAGTAAGTTTGTTTATTATCGTGTATAATTTTTGTATTGCTGTAGGGGTGTTGTGCTTGAGGCATGCCTTAAAATGTTGTGGTTTGTGTTTGTGTAATTGATTCGGTAATGCCATTATTTAGCCAAGGTTGCTTATCTGATATGTGCATTGTAGGATGGTCACATGACTCATGCACATGAAGCAGCTTGAGATCCGTCACATGCTCGGCATTGGGGATCAAAAGTATTAGGGGGGGGGGAACTTCCAATCCTAAAGTGATTCTAAATCTATATGATCGTATTCGGTGAACGATCTACTGCGCTGAACGTGTGTGCGTGTGTGTGAGCTGAGCAAAACATACAGAAACCTTTAATTTCCAAATAATGCTAATCCTAATGTCATTTTCGTTTGAATATGTTGTTGCAGCATATCTTCTAAACAAGCATAGAAAAAAGATTCACCTTGTTAGCTATCGCGTCGTGTCCTTGCCTCTTTTTTTTTCTTTTCTTCCTTTTTTTCAAGACTGACTCAGGCCGTCTTGTTCCGTTTCTGATGCGTTCTTTCTTTACAATTAGAAGGTCCGTCAGGACGTCCTGTTCTGTTTGATGCATTCTTTCTTCTTTCTTTTGGTAACACTTAAACTGCGTCTAGCTCAGTCAGGATTTGACGTATTCTGACGAGACTTACACACCGAATGACCGTTAAGTTATCCCATTTATGTTATATGACATTGACCCTTGTCTGACCTTTGACCTGACCACAGGCGTTAAATATGTAATTTAATTGCCAAAAATAGCTTCTTATACAGGGTTACGCCGATATCAACCAAACTTTTTCAGAGGAACCACTGACCCTTGGTGTTCAGGGATAAGGAGTCAAATGTCATTAAGGGGGGTCATTTCCGGTCTGAAAGCCAAAAATTGTAAAAAAGCATTCAAAAATCGCAGTCCTTACAAAAAAATAAGCATAGTAGATTTTTTTTAATTTGCACTGGAACAATGTATTTTTGCGGTGTATATGAGGTTTTTTTTCTGTTTATTATATCGGGGTCAAAGGTCATTAAGGATGTCAAATGGTCAATTTAGCCAAAATATGCTAAAGATATAACACCCGATTTGTTATATCTCAGCTTATAAAAGACAGATAAAGCCCGTTATTACTACAGTGAAGTAACATTAATGGTAGGTAAGGTCTATGATAGTCTCGACCCCAAAGTTAAAAGTTCAAGGTCAAAAGTCAAAATTTACAAACAACCTCCGATTGAGCTGGAATTTGTCACGAATAATCCTCGAGTAGATAGATAAGGGGCATTCTGGGACATCTGTCTGATTTCTGTACTTTTTACCCCCCAACTTTTTCTGTCTGATTTCTGTACTTTTTACCCCCCAACTTTTCTGTCGGGTTTCTGTACTTTTTACCTCACATACACCTCACAGCAATCCCCCTACATCCCCTACCACCACATACACCTCACAGAAACCCCCCTACATCCTATATCAATCACATTCACCACATAGACCCCACAGCAATCCCTGTACATCAACTCCCTAGATAAGGTATGTACAGTAACTTCTGTAAAACCCGCTATCCCCAAAAATTTCCTCCAAAAATTCCCCATCCTCAAAAAAAAAAAATTCTGGCTCAAAATCGTAAAATACAGAAATTCCTGTAAATCCCATCACCTCCAAAATCCATCCGCGTAAAAACACTAGAATCCCTCTATAGTCCCACGTCAATCATACATCCAGGCAAATCCCTGTGCAAAATACATCAAATTTCAAGCACAGCGTGCATCTGTACATTCTTATCAATTTTTTTTATTTATAAAAATAAAATTTATATATAAATAAAAATGGATTTGAAAACTGAAGCTGGAATTGCAGTTTTAAAAAATAATTCAACGAGAAACCATCTTATGACTTTTTCCAATCATTTCCGCAAAATCCTAGATGTAGATTGGAAAGGATCAAAAATTTTGTTGAAGCTTGCATAAATAATGAATCTTTCACAGTACTAAAATGGCTATTTGATCGAGAACAACTTGAACAAGGAATATCTCAAGCTGCCTTTATGGGTCATGAAAATATAGTGAGACTATGCAAAGAATGGGGTGCCACAGATTTTGATTCTGCTATGATAGAGGCTGCTAAAGGTGGGCATGAAAATATAGGGAGACTATGCAAAGAATGGGGTTTTGGGGCCAGATTTTGAGTCCTGCTAGGCTAATGCTGCTAAAAATGGATATGAAAATATCGTCAGACTTTGTAAAGAATGGGGTGCCACAGATTTTGATTGGCTTATGATAGTGGCTGCCATTATGGGTCACGAAAATATAGTGAGACTATGCAAAGAATGGGGTGCCACAGATTTTGAAGAAGCTATGGAAGAAGCTGCTGAAAATGGACATGAAAATATCGTCAGACTTTGCAAAGAATGGGGAGTCACAGATTTTGATTGGCCTATGATAGAGGCTGCCTTTATGGGTCATGAAAATATCGTCAGACTTTGCAAAGAATGGGGAGCCACAGATTTTGATTCTGCTATGATAGAGGCTGCTAAATGTGGGCATGAAAATATCGTCAGACTTTGTAAAGAATGGGGTGCCACAGATTTTGATTCTGCTATGATAGAGGCTGCCTTTATGGGTCATGAAAATATCGTCAGACTTTGCAAAGAATGGGGAGCAACAGATTTTTTTAGGGCTATAGCAGAGGCTGCTAAAAATGGACATGAAAATATCGTCAGACTATGTGATGAATGGAGACATGAAAATATCGTCAGATTATGTGAAGAATGGAAGAGAATATTAGGAATTTAACCTGATAAAAAAAACTAAAAATCCTGACTGAATAAAATTTCAGCCAGGATTTTTTTTCCCCAATAAAAAAAAATATTTTTTTTTTGTTTTATAAAAATAATATATAATAAAAAAAAATATGGAAGCTTTCAAAAAATATCATAATATTGAAAAGACATCACTTTAGAGTCTAAGATTGAAGAATGGCATCTTTTTGTTTTCTACAATGAAAAATGGATTAGGCTTACTTTTAAAAATAATCCAAAAAGATTTTGCAGTGCGATGTATATCCAAA
>JAMKCH010063088.1:0-126987 GCA_023653785.1 Ophioderma brevispina
AGGAAATAGACCAAGTATAATTAACAAGAATTTTATTTGACTTTGGTACGTCACACACGTGACCAAAAAGACAAAGAAGTTTTTATTATTAGAAAACCACTGTCTCAGTAATGTTCATATTTCATGTCAAAAGCCAGTTATATGTACCCTCCGTTATAAAAAAAAAATGGTTTAGATCTTCCTTCTTTCAGAAGTTATTGATGTGCTAATTACTGTCACACACGTGACCAGCACTCACCATTTTAGTATTTGAAGGAGATAAATTTCTGGTAATATTGAAGAAGATACCAGTGTTCACTTTTATTATCAGTTAAAATATGAATACGAACTCTATTTTTTTGTATTTGTGTAACTTATCGATGCGCTTCTTTCCATTAAAAAAATTACTAAAAAAAAAAAAAAAAAAAAAAAAACCCCCCCCCCCCCTTAGGCACCAACGGGAGTGTGATTTTAAAAATAAAAATTAACAAACCCTGTTGCCAGAAATATTTTTCCGCTTATGTATGTTCATATGCATAAAACAAAATTAATTACAAAAGCAGAAAAAAATAATTAACCCTTTATGTGCTGAAAAGAAGCGATTCCATCATCGAGTGACTGCGCGCCATTGCTGTACAAACATATGGCAAATACGACTGCCCCCACAAAAAATACAAAAATGTACAAAACGGTAATGTTTGTGTTAAATATATGTAAATTGGTCCTTCTAGAGCAGATATAAACATCAAAATGATTTGCAATGTGTATGCTTTGGAAGCCTGGTCGCGGAAACATCATGTTTCTTTTTTAGCGATTTTGACGCATTTCGAAAACAATTATTTGCCCCTAATTTCCAGACGATAAACCGAAACTCATTTATATTGCACCTTTGGCCTTCTCTTATGCCCCCTCAAAGGTGGTATGAGTTTCATTTGAAAATTCCATCGGGAAAGTGGTTTCCTTAGGGGGGCTCCATGGAACCCCTCCCCCACCCGGACCCCCCCCCCCCTTAGACACCAACGTGAGTGAAAACACCTTAGGCACTTAAGTGAAACAAGAAAACAACAGTTAATTTTAATAAAGACTGTCTTAAACTTGATTACCATGTGTCTTTTAAAAGTTTCGGGTGAAGTTACCAAATTTAGCAGACTTGCACTATTTCAACACAGGAAATCTGCATACTAGGAGTAGCATTGCTCTTTGCAAGTTATTACTGATGACATTGTAATGAAAGTGTTTGAAATAGTTTGGAATATGAAAATACACAAGATTGTATTACAACTTCGTTTTCTTGTGCACATGAACAATGGTCACCAATTTTGTGTTATAAGTCGATGGAGATGTCACACACGTAACCACCAATGTCACACACGTGACCTTACTTAGTGAAATAAATTTGTTAATTACCAAGTAAAGTTTGCTTGTTACTTTTAATTACCAAGATTGTTGTAATTACCAAGTACCAATGTCTTTCTGAAATTAATATAAGAATGTGAGTACTTAAATAATCAAAGAATTTTGCAATTGAAGTTTGAATTCTAAAAAACCCTTTTTGTCTGAGGTCACAAACGTGACCGAACTTTATTTGCCCCTCATGACAAATAACCAATCTGGCGAAAGTAGAAACTTTATTTATGGTTAGGGTTAGACTAAAGGTTACTCATTTTACCAAAAATAATAACAGATTTGTTATATTGGCAAAACAGCATTGGGCTGAAAATCAAAATTTACCGTTTTTAGGTCACAAACGTGACGGAAGAATGGTCCTTTAGTTCGTCATAAAAAAAAAATTGTTACTGCCACTTTGAGCTACTTTGCACAAACCAATTTTGTCGAATGCTTATTTCAAAGCTGAAACTGCTTAGTAGCTCTTAGTTACGTAATGCGAGGGTAGCGAACAAGAAATTTTGCCTAGGGACGTATTCGAACAGGGTTTTTTGTTGTCTTATAAGTGCCAAAATTGTTTGCCTCCTTTCTGCTTGCAAAAATATCATTGTGAATATTGGGAATACAATATTGCGCCACTCATTCTACATCAGTATGGTAGACTTGGAGCAAGACTAGGTTTGTTGACTCATTCCTAAATATAGACATGACGACCATACAATTGTGTACTGTTGTGATTGCCAGCACTTGCGTATTGACGCAGTATAGAAACAGTGAGTGCTTCAGTTTTATGCTGGAACTTGTTTGACAATCGCCCGGGACAATCGGCGGTGAAAATGAGTACATTTGACTTAAAGACGGACGCAAAGAGCGAGATATTTCGCAAGGAAAGATACACCGATTTTACCTCTTACCTGTATGGTTGTAAACCAGTGCGGGAAAACGAGGGGAAGGTACGTAAATAGCTGAACTCACACATGCCTTCTGGTGTGAAACTCGGTACACACATCAAAAGCTATCAAATCTGTTAGTTGGATATAACCCATTAACACGGAAAGGGTATTGAAAACCACTGCACGCATCTCTCCATTAGCAGTGTGGACACCAGATGTCATTTGTTTATAAAATAAATATGAGGCCAACTTATACCTACAATCTTGTTCATAATTGTTTCTGTGTGTATTTGGTTCACTCTCTCTCTATTCATTGTGTAAGTAAGCACGATACAGTTGCTCAATCTCGCAGCATTTTCAACATTGACTTGGGAGGGGACTAGACTGTTCCACAGTCTCGTCTCTGTCTTCGTATTTAGAGGACAGTAGATTCAAACACATAAAACCAAACTTATTTATTTTATTTAATTATTCAGAAGTACATTTCACAACAGTGGCACTCACCAACATGGCAGTGCATAGCAATGTACGCGGTATATATAAAAAAAATAAAAATAAATCCTAAAAATTAGAGATCTGTCCAGCCCTGAATTGGTCCTTTTATACCGCGCGCCCTCATATGAACCAACTTGTCCACTGATTAACAAAATTTAAAATACCACTCGCCCGCCGATAATCAAACAAATTATTTAATGATACTGATTCAAAATATGCTTTTTATTTTGCATATACGCACTAAAAACACCAAGTCAACTATGCACCGACTAAAAATGGGGTCAAAATTATTACCACAAAAAGGGTAATTTCACACATTTTTTACCACAAAAGTAGTAAACATTTTAACCCCATTTTAGTCGGTGCATAGTTGACTCAGAACGGGGTCAAACATGACCCCGTTGTTGAAAATATTTTTAGGGTGCTAGGGTTGGTTCCCTTTAATAGGGAGGGGTATAATGTCACCATTCCCATAGAGTCCTACAGGGAATTTTGTACCCCTTCCATTATAACAAGAAGTAGATACCGAAAGTGCAAAAGCATTTCATATTTGGAATCAGTATCATTAAACTTTTAAAAAAATCTGGGTATTACAAACGATTACCCTTCTTGAATAAATAATTGACCTTTAGCCTATTTCCTCAAATATCTTGGAAAGGAAGCACCACGTGCGTGTGACCCAATTGACTTTCTTACTCCTGGTAACCTAAGGAATAATTTGAGCTATAGTACATTGGATTTAGAGCAGTTCAAACATTTGACCCCCATAGTAACTTTACCCCTCTCCTGGGGCTACACGCAAAAGTTATATTTTTCTCTGAATTTGCCCGTGTTTATATATTGGTACCTCGTTCGTTTGATCAAACCCTTCTGTGTTGATGCTCTAATACACTGTGTGTCTAACATGGCCAATAAATTAATAACAAATACACACCGGAGACAGCCGGAAAATCTTTTTGTAATATTCTAAATACTTTCACACTTTTAAGGAGATGACATGCATGATTCTAGCAGATGCAACCCGAGAGGAATATTAGACTAAAATATTTTATCGAAACTCAGAGGAACTGGCGAGCATTGAATTAAATAAAGACGAAAATACACGGTCTCGAACCAGGTGTCACGAACTGGCGAGGCCAAGTGAAGTAGTGTCCTTATAGAACAGGAGCAGAATATCATAGGGGCCTTATTTAAGGAGTTCGTTTACCCCCCCCCCCCCACTACAGAAAAGGTTTAACACCTTTGGTAGTTAGTATGGACCCTCTATATCAATGCTAGGTAGGTAGTACTCTCAAATTGTGGTATCACTTTTTCAATAGGGGCCAATTTAAGTTTACACAGGGGTCAAATTTTTAAAATGCTCTAATCATGTAGAAATGTATGCCATATTGTCCGTCTAGTCATAAGGATTCCAAAAATGTATAGTTTGTACCACCTACGACCATTGGTTTTGGAGTTATAGGGTAAAATGACAAAAATGGTAAAAAAGGTCAATCTCAATTTGTACAGGGGTCAACATTGAAAGTTAATCTGATTATATTTTAAATACTTGCAAATTATTGCCTGAGGTAAGAGGTGGTTGTTCCGATGTATGTGTATTGTGTTCTCTACTTGATATGAGAGCCTGGCACTTGCACATACACCCCATCAAGTACCGTGGGAAACAAACTTGTGGTTTATTCCGTAAAGGGTTTCCGAATTCATAAGTGTGTCAGAAAAAGTGTGTCAGATGGGTCGGGTTACGGAAACTCGATGAAACGGGGGGGGGGGACAATAATAACACAGGAACTTCTAAAAGTGTGTGCACAATTTCACATATCTCTTGGATTTTCGTGATATTGAGCATTAAAAAAAAGCCCTATAAGGAAGCATTTGGATTATGCGGTATCATGTCTAGGCCCCTTTTATCTAGGTAAACTGGACTCATATTTATTTCATTTCGAAGACTGAGGCACGTAAACAAATGACATCTGGTGTCCACACTGATAGTGGAGAGATTCCTACAGTGGTTTTTAATATACTTTCCTGTGTGTACACAGATTAGATCTGTGTAATCCAGATTAAGGTAGTCATGAAGCGTTAGATTTTCATCCACGTCGCTGTAAAAGAAAATTAGTCGTTTTTCCAGTCCAGGGTGGATTGTCGATGGCAGGCGCGCACGCGCACACACACACACACACACGCCACACACACACACACATACACACACGCAACATAAGTTTCACGCTTTTTTACACCGGCACACAAAGCACTTGAACCAAGGCTGTATGTATGTTTTCGTGTTTGATTGCGGGCTGCAAATTATTGAACAAAACATGTATTCGATTTTATCATTTAGTAGACATGAATGGTGAATGCTGATTGGTTAATGTCCCAATTAATATTTTATTAGTTATCCCCTATGGTTTGTTGCCAATATCACATGAGTCGAAAGCCGAATGTGATATTGGAACAAACTATAGATATTTTTCCATATTGCGTGAGAACAAACCGGTAACGAATTTATCATTTAGTAGACATTTGAAGTGGTAAGCCTAAAGTAGATTAAATTGTATTTGATCTGGATTAGCAGAGCTACATTACAGAATCCAGAAAGCTCAGTAGGCTGCCCTAGTATAAGCTTGTTTCTACGGAGGCCTACAATATACAGATCAACAAGTTGGACTAACTGCACTGCAGCATAAACTCAGTCATCATTGACCTGATACATAGTTTTCCCCAATTCCCAAGAAGGCAGTCATAGACAAAGCCTGTCTTGGCCACAGTGATCCAGTAGTAGTCTTGCCTATGCAGTGTACAGAGTCAGTGAGAGTTGAATTCTGCAGAGTAGCATGGCGCTGTAGCTATGGAAAATGCCCTAATATAATTTACCTCTTTGAATATTAATTAGGACATTAACCAATCAACATTCACCATTCATGTCTACTTAATGAAAATTTTCCATATTACCAGAGTAAGTTTCATTATGAGCCCTTATTGCGTGATGCTTACACCAAGTATCAGGTCCCTACTTTACTTACATTAAGATCTATAGATGTAATGCTGTTGTGCATCTGTGGAAGAGACTGCTGGTCCAGCCCCCTCTGAAGAGCACAATCCAATAATGTCTTTTTATCAACACATTAGTGTGACTGTTGCTGACAATCCCATCAAATCTTTGCTTGATATATTTTCCCCATGTTCTTCAAGTTCATGCACAAAACATTTTCAAATCCCCTTGTGTTTTGGAGAAATAGTGACCAATGTCGTTCAAAGAAGTAAGTTAGGGATTTTCCCTAACTACAGTGCCATGCTAGCTGCAGAATTCAACTCTCACCGACATATTGCATAGGCTTCTACTGAATCACTGTGGCCATGACATCTTGGTCTAAGACCTGCCTTGTTGGGCATTGGGAAAACTGAATGTGTCAGGACTATGATGGCGAAGTTTATGTTGCTGTGCAGATAGCCCAAGTTGTTGATTTGTGCATTGTAGGCCTCCGTAGAAACAGGCCTAGACTACGCCTACTGAGCTTTCTGGATTCTGTAGTGTAGCTGTGTCTACTTAATGATAAATTCGTTACCCCCTGTTTGTTCTCACGCAATACAGAAAAATATCTATGGTTGTTTCCAATATCACATTCGGCTTATTAGAAACGACCCATATTGCGTGAACAAACAGGGGATAACTAATAATATTTATTGTATATTGGCACAGACAGTGTATTCTTGAAATAAAACGGGAAGACCTATGTTTGTTTGTTTGTTTGCGTGTGTGTTTGTTTGTTTGTTTGTCTTTTACGTTTAAGTACAATAATTAGTTATTCGATGACTAAGGATTAGAATATTATTGCCGCAGCCTATAGACTTGTGGTGACCTTGACTTTTTAGGGTACACCTACCTACACTACGTCGTTGGGCAGGTTTTTCTTGTCCACGAGTCTAGTTCCTATCACTCATTATAATTTCGTGTTTTCATCATCTTTAACTTTTGGATATCACATTAGAGGTTCCCGAAGTTATATGGAGTTACAATGACATTTTAAGCTTTGACACTGTGAATTTCGAAAATAGAAAGGAGAAATAAATTTCTTCATTATGTCCAGTCGCTTTCTAACTAACATTCCCGCAAGACATGCTGCATACGACCAGTTAAGAAATAAAATAATATACGCCTGACATTGACTGGTTCAAAAGAATATCGTGCCATTATGGGAATCACCTGCCCTGTGTGATAACGGGGTCTAGATACGTAGTAGATTGTCTCAGGGGCGTTACGAAAAATATAATTTTGAAAATCAAGATGAATTTCAGGATTCTTGGAGAGATTATCCATTTTATCCTCTTAGGTCCTTTATTGATTGCACCTCGTACGTAATATACTATCAGACAGGCATCACAAACCTTTCGCATTTAATATTATAATTGCAGATTTTAGTCCAGACCCAGCCCAGAAGTGGTCGCGTGATAGTACCAGCTTTCCAGAATGGATTCATAGGCTAGGCGCAATCTTTCAAGCGTACAATGAACACCGCCACTTGGTTTGAGTCCTGATGACGTGTGGTTGGCCATAACCACGGCTCTAGGTTTGTATGTCAACAACCACGCAGAGGAGATGCGATCAAGGTTCGTAGATCATGAGGGAAAGATAGAACTAACGGCTACAGGTGGAGGGAATTTGTACACCGTGGACTGGGGAATGATGATTGAGCAGATGTCAGATTTGATTGAGAAGAACACTAAGGGAGATGTACGCTCATGGATAGAACCAAACTTCAGCACTACAACACCAACCATTAAAACCGTCGGGCAGGTTGTACTGATGGGTGTCATGAAAAACTATTTTGATTACAAATTTGTTTGCTGTGTGGTCTACCAAGAGTAACGCTTGAAGGCACACTGGAAGACTGGAAAGAGTTACGCCGTAAGGCCGGTCATTTGAAGACTTTGAAAGTCGACTGTCTCACACACTGGGCAGGGCTGCTGGATCCAATATTGGCGCAGTTTGAACAGTCGTATATGGGTAACGTCGATGTTGCATTTTGGAGTCACATATGTCAACGTGAGGGTTGGGGATCGGGACCCAGCTATCTGGGTGGCTGGGTGAATGTTTTTATCCCGTTTTCCAAGGAGACTGGTGACTACAAGTTAAATCATGCGGAACCCACCAAAAACAACTGGTGCAAAATCGACATGCAAGACGTTCCCCCATCCACCACCGAAGTACCCGTTCTGATCGATGACAATGGCAGGATGTATTCCACCATCTTTTACGGCGGCCATATTGTGTGTGTGTACAACGAAGTAAACGACACCCTGCGTCCGTCTCTGGACTGGGCCATTGTTGACGTGACAGAATTTCTAGAAACCCAAAACAAAGATGATGCCCAAGGCGCCCAAGTCTCGGATGAGTTGCAGAGATTGCACAGTCGTAGACGAGCCCACCTTGATCAGAACAACTACCAATGGCAGAAGTTTCCCAAACCCACAATTTTCGGAGCATAATCACTACTCTTCATACAGGAATGATGGAGGATCAATATAGATGTACAGCCTGTCTCAAAAAAGTGGTACAATCAGAAAAAATTGGTTAAATATGAAATTTCAAAATAAGTCATTCTTACTTGGCATAATATTAAAGAACAAAGACCAGGCTTTCCAATGGTGTTTGTTTCATCTTATTTGCTTTTGTCAATCCAGAGATATTATCAATTCAGTGCGATATACCAAAATCGATTTTGTGCCACTTTATGCATGGGCAGAGTTGTTTCGCCCAGTTATGCCATGCTGTCTTAAAGCTCACAAAAGATTGCAACTTGACAAAAGAAACAAAACACAGATCAAGGTAAACAAAGGAAGTCTAGTTTAATATACACAAGTTTTAATAGTCAACATAATCAGTTCAATGATAAATATCTTCTTTCAATTAATAAATAATACAAATATTTATTGCACGTCAAGGAAATGGAGCTTTGAATTTATTATACAAAATTGGTTTCTGTTAAAATCATGCCAGAAGGAATGTAATTGCAACCAAAATAAACACTTCAAATCCAAAGAAATGGTTTTAAAATATTGCACTATCTTTGTGCATTTACTAATTGTTGAAGTCAATAAAAATTTGAATTTGGAAGCAAAGTATCAAAGTGTTGGTAGGAATTTGCGTTTCATGATACTTCAAGACCATAAAAACTTTCTCCTCCAGGTTGCTGTACGCTCATGGTTCTCTCCTAACAAAAACAGTATGTCGAATGTTATTCACTTTATCTTAAAGCCAGAACTTACTGATCATAACTTCCACCATTAAGTTACTGTTCTCGTATATTTTAGCGTTTCTTTGTGAAGTTAATCCCTTTTAAAGAATTTCATATCTGTTCAAGTGTTAATAACTTGATAGCTTGTGCCACTTTCCGTTTTCTCTCAACCAGAAATTGCACAAACTCGATTTCTGTGTTCCGCAGTAAACTGGGGTTATCTCTCGATTGAAACAAGCAAATGAGATGAAACAAAAATCCTAGAAAGCCTGGTCTTTTCTCTTTAATGTGATGTAGAAAACAACTTACTTATGTTGAGATATAATATTGAAAACAAATCGGTTTTTGATTGTACCATTTTTTAAGACAGGCTGTACAGTAACAAACTTTTAGTAAAAGACATGCTTTGTTACGGTATGGCAGCAAACATTTTAAATTTGCAAACATTTAAAAAACGCTTAGAGATTTTTCTTTGTTCTCTAAACTTCTAACACGATTACCTGTCCCGAATAACTTTGAAATCTATTGTCTAAACTTGATGACTTAAATTCACAAAACGTTAACTCCCTGAGCTGAGGTGGTGATTCCGTAAAATTACGGAACCTGTCGTCAAAATCTTTCGTAAATCTGAAAAGGGGGACAATAGAGTTTATCTAGGCTTACCGATACTTGCACGTCTTGGTAGAGAATATGAAAGGAAATTGTTAAGTAAGTATTAATAATTTACACAATATAAATCGTAAAATGTACCTAAGATTTGACCCAGCCTACTGTGTAGCATGTAGTGATCGATGCGACTGGCGGGTCGGGTACAAGGAGTCCGCCTTATGTCCCCTGGACGGGCGCAGCGATTCTTGGAGATTTTGGCCCGAAATCATGCTCCAGGAGCATATATTTTCAACTCGTCTCATAGGGGCGCTATTCATTATTATGTGTGCGCTTTATTCCGTTAATGTTTATATTGAAGTATTACAAAAGAACGACTTCCTGCCGGCTCGTATTGCGTGGCGTGTGTCTGTGGGCGCTTGTCTTGTTATCTAAAGGTCGTGGGTTCGAATCCCACTCCAGGAACAAAATTTAGTTTATGATTTTATTTGTATTTTAGAGTTGGAGATTGAAATCATAAAAACATCAGAGTTGTGGATTGAAGTAGAAAAAATATTGAATAGCTGCATTATGAGATAATAAGAATGGTCATGGTCCTGGAGCATGATTTCGGGCCAGAATCTCCGACGTGCGGGAGCAGCGGCAATGCTCCGGCAGAGGTCCAGGGGCGGAATTACAGCTAGCTCCTGGATTTGAGTATTTTGGGACCTTTAAAAGGCTTTTCTTCACTATTTTTTTTTGGTAAAATATGTTAACATTTAATATATTATGTTCACAGTTAACTGTTATATTACACTGCAAAAGGTATAATGCATGTTATCTGTTAATGGTTTTTTTCTTCTGCAGCAGAGTGCTAGGACGGTCCTCTATCGGTGTCGAAATAGCTTGCCCATACTGTAGAAAATGGCGCCAGATTTACATTAAAAATCGACCTAAGTTTTAATGAGCTAGTACAATAAAGTTACTACTACTACTCATATTGCACTCTTCAACGCACATATTACTTGTATTAAAAAACCAACCACCTTGCAATTATTTCATTGGACTATTAGAGTGTACCTTTGTCAAAATGGGGTCAAATTGCAAGTTTTGAACAAAACTTCCAAAGCACAAAATAGAAGATTGTCCATATTTTTAGTATTCTCTTAAACCTATCAAAATAGCCAGTTGACCGAGAGAATCACACTACAGAAGCTGAGTTCAAGGGTTTAATAAGAGTGACTACTACAAAAAGTCAGTAGTGTATCATTGGTGTTCTACCTAAATATAGTAAGGTTCAACTAATATAAGACAAAAGCTTTATATTGCTCAGTGAGTGGCTACACCAACAAATTTTAAATTGGATCTTCCTACCATTACATGGTATCAAATGCAAGAAGTTATGTACTACATAGCGGATATTGGAGCCCGAGTTTAGCAATGCATGTTTTTATATATTTACACAGTGTATTTGCATGGGCTTCTTGATAACATTATAGCTTTGACAGAGGTTACGTAGAAAATTATCATCATTGTCAGTAGTGGTAAAACGATTACTTTTGAAAATGAATGCAAATTCTTTTATTATACTAGAAAGGCGTAACATTTTTAATTAAAATTTGTATTTGTATAATAAAAACATATAATGATACACAATATTATAGACAAGTCTAAACGGTTTAAGTGACTAAGTCTTGAGTATCTTTGATTTTCATCGCATTCGCCTCCTCTCTACAGTATCTATTAGGATGTCTGGTATTAGGATTTCTGAATGAATTATACTCTGAAAAATGCTGATTTCGGAATAAAGTATGCATAATGGGAAAATGAGAAAGTTCGAAGATGAATAATTTCAAAGGTACTCAATTATTGTCTTGATATAGTACAAGAAAGTTACTTCTAATTGTGACAGAAAAGTGTGTCAAGATGTGTCTAGAAAAATCAACAATGGGAAACATGTGGGGAAAGTTTTGTGCAGGGGTCAAAAGAAAAAATAGGTCTAATTGTTTTGAAACCTAAACCAACTTATTAATTTGGGCGTGAAGATTAAAAAAGGCATAGTTTGCCATATCTACGTCATTAGTTTGCCATATCTACGATTATAGGATTATAGGCTCATAACGGTTCAAGGTCATCCTGGGGGTATTGTTTTCAGAGTGCTCCGATTTTGACGAGACTAGTCTCAAATTGTTTGTTTGTCTGATCATATCCTATAACAGAAAATTAGAAGGTAAGTTTTAATGACCCCATAGCATATGTAGCCCATTGTTACGTTGTGACCTCTAATTACGTGACCAAATGGTGAAATGAGTGCAAGTATTATATTGTTGGTCCTTTGGGACTATATGAAGAATTTAGGACCATTTGAAAAGAATTCTGAAAATGTTACCCCAGGATGACCTTGAGCCTTTATTGCCCTATAACTATTAAACTATAACCCACATATAGGACAACCTATACCTTTATTTCAATCCTTAAGATATGGTCAAAATGTTGGTATAGATTTCAGTACAAGTATACGTTTCCACCCTGTACAAAACCTTGCCTCCTGCAAATACATATTCCCCGCTACTTATACGTCCAGACTTTTAATATGTTATTCGCTTATCATTTAAAGTAAAACCATAATTGTTTCTGTTGCAATTATTTTGAGTTCAAACCATTATTTTTATTTAAATTTCTTGTGCGAATCCATATAAAATTGAGATTTACTGCAGCTCATTTCAAATCATGTTACCATGGTTACTGTGCGAATCAATATAGAATTGGGGTTTACTGCAGCCCATCTTAAACTATGTTACAAAAACATCTGGGTGATTTTATATAGAATTGACGTTTACTTAACAAAGGGAGATTCAAGAACATGCAATCGTGCCTATTAAAATTATATCGGACCTACGAGAATCTATAAACAAAAATATTTCTAATTTAAAAAAATGTCAAAGTCGCCTTACGTACTTTGTATCTGTTTAAGTTGTTTAAGAGTTTGTACACGTTTTATTTATTTCAACTTTAATTCAATGCCTAACCCCACACCCCCGATTTTAGATGAAATGGTCAACATTTTGGTGTCTGACGAAAGCTACTCTTTTTCCCTGTGAAAACTTAGGATTAAAAGATGTTTGGTTTGGATTTTATGAGCAAATATGTGACCCATTTCGGTCGACCAATATTCATTTTACAAAGTATTCTATGGGGCTTACAAAATCACGTCATTACAACAAGTTGACGGACATCCTCCATAGAAACGGTAATGTTGAAAATGCACGCTGCACAGCACACATAATTGGTATAGGGAAAATGCACGTAACTCGACTTTGTGAAGTCGTTACTCCCAACAGAAGCCTTTTTTGGATGTAGTATCTTTATAGAATGTAAACTACATTTGATATCTTTCTATTAAAACCAAAATATTATACTTTTGTGAAAAATCCATACAGGCACCTGCAGCTTCAAAAATTTTTACTTTTAAACGTAATTTCCTACAGGGCCTGCAGGTGGGGCCTATTTGCTAGGCACTGGTATCTTCATTCACTAAAGTATCTGCTCAGGTAGTTGCATTCGACCCTTTTGAACATTCGAGCCAAATTTCAAAACAATCTGACCACTTTCACCATAGGTACCTATGCAATATTCATAAAATATGCTAATAACCCAGCCGGTCCAGCGTGATCACCTCGTGCTTATGCATACACACTGCAGGGTTGACAAAAATGATCAGCCCAATTCGAGGGCAGACGCGCGAAAAATCGCCCAAATCGCCGAAAAGTTGCTGAAACAATAAAAAGCGCTCAAAATTGAAGTTAGGGAGCATTTAAACTATACTTTTTGCGTTAATATCATTTTGGACTCGATCTATTTCACTTGAACAAAATTCGAAACAAACTAATTGCCTCAAAATTGAGACAGGGGGGTTCGAACTGGCGCCGATAAGAGAGGAGCCTTCATAACCGACTTAGACGAGATCGAGGGAAATTTGTTGGCGGATGTCGGGATTTTAATTCAATTAAACCTTCCACCGAATAAAGCGGGCTCTGCGTACATACATCTTTCTTCTTCGTATGAGCACAGCTAACATGTTGTAATCGTTTTGGAGCCAACTCACTTTTGGATTGTTGGGGTTTGAGAAATTTGTGTCCACCGGTGGACGAAAGTAGGGCACTATTGAAAATGTGATCCGCAGTCCTGTGATGGAGAACCATATGGCAGGCTTGCTATGGCCACAGCCCCATCGTGCATATTGCTGGAAGCGACCGACTCTGGCGAATCCGGTTTAAGGTGCACCCATTTCCTTGGCGTGGGATATTGTCTGGTATAGAGTTGATCTGGTCTAGGAGTATCTAGCCAGCATATTCCATTCTGTAAGAATGCTGACAGGGAACTGGAGAGTTTGGCAACGTGTCGGCGAAAGTTCGGCGAGCAGCTCAGTCTCTGTCTGCCGAGTTGGTGTGATTCTTTGACAGTGTTTATGCAGCCGGTGCTTGTTGTCCCAGCAGGGCCTTATTCACTATGCAATGCCTGAAAGCCTGGTAGGAATTCCGATGGGGTATGACGGAGGCACCAGTGGGTGGTTCTCAAGGTCTCGTGGATACGGTGGTCAGCTTCTTGTGTGAGAGCTGTTTACCCGCACCAGCTGGGCGGCCATATTCAGCAGTGCTGTAGACCATAGCCAAGGCAGTGGGTGTGGTGCTTAGGGTCGTTGGGCTAGCCACCAATGAAGATCCAGCAAGTCCTGAATAGAGTTTTTCCTCGAAGACTACCTTGGTCGGCACTACGGACATCGAGGATGTGCCGTGTAGGTACTGTCCCGGTCCAAGCTTCACTCCCAAGTGGTTTGTTTAGGATTGTATGGCAAAAGCGCTCCAATGAGATTGATTTGAAGCTGGCGATGATCCTCTTTGGTGTTGAGGTGAAGCAGTAGCGGTGGTCTTGGTTTCGCACAGCTTCAGTCTCCAGGTCTTGAGGATATGTTGCAAGTGGGGCCATGTCTTTAGTAAGTGTGCTTTCTACTTCATTCCAGTTGCTGTCCGAGTAGGGAGGAGGGCAAGATCGTCGCGTAGCCATATTGTCTCTGATGTTGTTTGAGGTAAATCGCGATACACAGTTGGACGCATATTAGCCATTACAGATCCTTATGGTACTCCATTCCTCAGACGGCCGCAGACGACTGCTCTGCCCATCCCTGGTCTTGAGACCTAAAGCTACTGTTTGCAAGCATGTTACATATGATTGTACAAGGTGACGATCTGGATGGTCTTTGAGAAGGAGTATATATCCAATACATACCGTAACAATAGAACATCAACATCATGCACGACGACCTGGTGATACATGAAAGGAAAGACATTTCGCTCCCACGGAGGTGCTCACTCTCTTTCTTTTCTTTTTTATTGTACTCGCAACTGATTGACAGCAGCCTTTGTCATCCGTCATACACGGCTGCACCCTGACCCTACGGGCGGTGTTCTTAATTAATTTCTATGGCTTGTTTGTAGCAATTTCTATTCTCTACTTTTTTACAATGTCGTCTATTGAATTCCTGGGGCCTTTTGGCAGTTCGCGGCCGAGTGAAATTCGCCCAGTTGGGCTACCAAATCGTGGATTTGGCAACATTGGTGATTGCATCGGCTTTGGGTGTGCGTATGTTTAGGCACTACTCCTTATCACTGGGGCTCACAGGCGCGCGGTAATTGGCTGAGAGAAATATTTAATAGACTATTTGGTGACATCATCCTATTGTCCCTGCTCGCGTGAAGCTTGCAATGTTTTTATGCTCTCAATCAAACGATTGAAATTCGGCGCGAAACTTACAAATAAAATTTTTTGGTCAGGGTCGTTCAATCAGATGAAAACTAGAGATACGACTAAATCGGGCCATCCCACTTAAACACATTTTACAGGTATATTTGTTTTGGTATCTAGTAAATAATTTCTTATACAGAATAAAACATCACATGAACATTGTTTGAATTCACAAACTCAAAATGAAATCCACTTCAACCGAAAACTTAAAATGGTGTGTATTAAATTCTGATGAATAGAAGTATCTTGCAGAGAAATTACGTTCATTGACATGAGATACTCTCAAGAAGATAGTTTAGGGTCCGGAACTAAAGTTTACATGGATGAAACTAAGGATGTGGTCATTAGGCTATTTCAACAACAAGTGTTTTGAGTAGCTGTGTCCCATATCGCGATGTCATCAATCGAAATCATCCCCATACTTTTTAAGAGAAATCCGGCTTGTGAACCTTTGGAATGCTGAAAATTAATGTAGCAATGATCAAGTTGTAACAGAAATAGATTACTTTTTATTGCTATGCATTGCTTTTTGAAGTGTTTTATTCCCAAATGGCACAAAGTGATTGTGTGCTTGCCAGATTATATCCAATCAATAATATCTCTGGAAGGACACGAAGAAATTGAAATCAAAACCAAGTATTGAAAGCCCACGCTTTACTGTTTTTAATGGTCAACGCCGATCATACTCCCGGAGCATAGTCCAATAAATTCGACCTTTTTGGTTATACAACTAATGAAACTAAACTGTGCGGAACTTCGTGGTCGTAGGAAATAATATTAGTATTGGTACGTCCCAGGGTCAGAGTCCACATCCGTCCACAGCCCTGCACTTGCGTAGACTGATGCCAAGGGGAAACAAAGCTGTGTTTAATAAACGCACGAGATCGAAGAATAATAGGTATCAATAGATTCATGATTAACCCAAAGGAGGTCATCACATTTCAAACGTTCAGCATAAAGCTTATTCGGCATCATTCCAATTGTTTTAACCGACGAGTTTTATATTTTTAACCGTAACAAAGCTTTAGATTATAAATAAAAACTTAAGACGTGTATGCGTGAAAACGTGAGAGCTGGCATCCCCGATCATCAAACACAACAATTAACTCACAAGAGACAAAATTGACCTATTGTATTGGAAACATGGATAATTAAATAGTGTCAGATTCAATGGGGGATGCACAAATATGTTTATCTCCAGGCGGTGAATGCCTTGCAAAATAGTCCATCGCCTTTTTTTTAGGCTGAAGATTTAACTGGGGCTGAAACCAGCGTATCTGCGGTGTTGCAAGGGGTAGTGGCCACTGCAAAAAGTCGACATTTGGTCAGCTTAAAATGTGTCATCTCAGCCAGCCTCCTTTTTTGATCTAAATTCACCACAAATTTATCACGAAAAAAGGGCTGTAAATTAACACAACATTGGCAACGAAGCCAGGCCAGACCTGTCGCTGCAGTGACATAGTTTTTGGGGTATCCCCTCCTTGAACTTACCAAAGTACTCAGCCCCATCCAAACATTCCAAGAGTTAATTGAAAACCAAAATGTCCCCGATTGAAAACCAAACTGTTCAAGGACTGGCAATAGAGGCTCTTTCTCCTTTGTGGGGTTAGGCGAAGCCCTTTCAGCTTTATGATTTTTTGCATAGAAAGTATTTTGGAAATCCCCGCTAAATTGGATAAAATTACCCAGTCATTGAGTAAATTTTCACATTTTTAAAAACTTCCCTTCAACTAGTTTTACATGTTTTAGGGGGCTCGCCCTCTCAACTAAACAGTTCTCAACCCCCAAGTCTCCACCTCCTAACATATGCTTTGCTTTGTCGCCAAATTTTCTCGAACGCTATTTCAAACACGCTACTTTTTGTCTAGGGACCTATTTGAAATTTTGAATATTTTAAGCCTTTTCTAAGCATTTTTCGAGCGAATAATTATCATAACGGTTGTCCAACACGTAACCAGAAAATTGTTTCCCCTTTTACGTGCCAATAATCGTTTTCCTCGATCCTTCTCTTGCCAAAAAATCGTTGCGAATCTTTAAATTAACTATCAGCATAAAGCAAGTATGATAGACTTGGAGCAAGACTAGGTTTGATGACTCGTGCCTAAATATAGACATAACAACCGCTACGACCGTATAAATGTGTTTTCACAGTTTTGTGTCTGGAACTTGTTTGACAATCGGCAGCGAAAATGAGTACATTTGACCTAAAGACGGACGCAAAGAGCGAAAAAAAAAAAAAAAAAAAAACTGGCAAAGAGGACTCGTTCTCCTTTTGTGGGGTTGAGGGCGAAGCCCTTGAAGCTTTAGAGTTTTTGCATAGAAAGTATGTTGGAAATCCCCGGCTAAAATTGGGTAAAATTACCATTTTCCCTTCAACTAGATTTACATGTTTTAGGGGGCTCGACCTCTCCACTAAAAGGTCTCAACCCCCAAGTCTCCCGCTTCCTAAGCATATGCTTTGCTTTGCGCAAAAATTTTTCTCGAACGCTAATTTCAAACACGTACTTTTGTCTAGGGACCCATTTGAAATTTTGAATATTTTTAAGCCTTTTCTAAGCATTTTTCGAGCGAAATAATTATCATAAACGGTTGTCCAAACGTAACCAAAAATTGTTTCCCCTTTTACGTGCCAATATCGTTTGCCTCGATCCTTTCTGCTTGCCAAAAAATCGTTGCGAATCTTTAAATTAACTATCAGCATAAAGCAAGTATGATAGACTTGGAGCAAGACTAGGTTTGATGACTCGTGTCTAAATATAGACATAACAACCGCTAACGACCGTATAAATGTGTTTCACAGTTTTGTGTCTGGAACTTGTTTGACAATCGGCAGCGAAAATGAGTACATTTGACCTAAAGACGGACGCAAAGAGCGAGATATTTCGCAAGGAAAGATACACAGATTTTACCTCTTACCTGTATGGTTGTAAACCAGTGCGGGAAAACGAAGGCAAGGTACGTATATAACGCAGCTGAATTCACACACGTCATTTAGTATAGAAAAACACCCGGAAATAAATAAGGCATAGCTGATTTTTTTTTTCAAGATAGCCGGGTGCGGAGGCAGCGCGAGCAACCCGGGGTTTGCTAAAATTATACAAAATTAGCCTATTTGTACTATCAGAGGTCCCCAGCACCCCGAGGTCCTCCAGTTCTGGGAACGCCCAAATTTTTAAATCTAACAGTTGTGTACCATCGTTTGTGTCATGTCATATAAGGATTAAAAAAAGTATAGTTTGTCCTATTTACGATTTATGGTTATCTGTTAACACGTCTTGTTGCCAAACGCTTTGGCCCATTGCGGCGAAAATAGGTCAAAAGAACCACTGATCACAGATTTGGGTCAAAGGTCACGTGGGTCGATTAAAGGGGCATTCTTTGAAAATCTATAAATTCCTTCTTGTGCCAAAATTCAATTGCTATAATCACTAGACTTAATCAGAAGAATGCTGACCCCAGGCCCATATGGGGTGTTCACAGATTTGGGTCAAAGGTCATGTGGGCCAATTAAATGGGCATTCTTTGAAAATCTATAAATTCCTTCTTGTGCCACAAATCAATTGCTATAAATCACCAAATGTGCTCAGATGTTCATCCCTCCTAACACCGAGCTTTCTGCCTGTTTCACCAATGTAACTGAGATTACAGTTTTTAAATGGAAACTCGTAAATGACATCTGTGGTGTCAAAAATGTCTCTTTTGTCTTTAGGATGAACTAACAAACGGCGGAGAGTGCAGTGGGGCTACATGGCGGAAGCTATGTTGTACTTTTTAAGGGTGCGGGACATTTTCTCAGTGACACCTTGTACATATGGGAGAACGGCCAATCCTCTGCATTTCTGATCAGAATCTTTCTTCTGTTTAGCCTGTTTCTTTGGGGTGTTCATCTGTTCAGAAACTCTGGTGAAAGACCAATCTGGATAACCACAGATTTTTAAGGCTTCATTGATCTTTTTCTCTTCCTGATCTTTATCTTCCTCCTCAGTAGCTATCCTGTCTTTTCTATCATATAATGTTCTTATGACACCAAGCTTATGATGCAGCGGATGGTGGGAATTGTAGTTCAAGTACTGGTCTGTGTGGGTTGGCTTTCTGTACACAAGCAGTTTGACGGATCCGTTCTTTCTAACAATGAGGCTGTCAAGAAATGGAATCTTTTCTTCTTTATCTTCCTCAAAGGTCTGACTTATCGATGGTTTTGAGACGGTCAATTAAGTCCTGGAATATGAATGTTTTCAATGAACTTGAATTTGAATTCACCTTTAAGTGAAGGATCGGTAATACCCGTGATTTGGGCCTGCGAAGGTGACCGCGTTTAAAGCACGCCGCGCCGTTGGGCCGCTCGATTGGCTGAATTCAGTCATGTGCTAAAAACAGGGCTCATATCGCAGAGGACTTTTAGTGTATAGCGTGAGCCAAATGATACAGAACGAGTTTCCATGTCGTATATAAAACACATCTTTGCGAATAAAGCATTGCGAATTTCCAAACCGCTTAACTCACTTCGAGCGGGAGCATGGACCTTCGGTCAAACGTCATCGTTCCTTCCCCACTACAGAAAAAGGTTTAACCACCTTGGTAGTTAGTATGGACCCTCTAATCAATGATAGGTAGGTAGTACTCTCAAATTGTGGTGACACCACAATTGAGAGTACTAAACTTCCAGCGTGACCTAGAGGGTCTATAATAACTACCCTTTTCTGTAGTGGGGATGAACCAACTCTTTAAATATAGGCCCCTATGATATTTGGCTTCTGCTTCTAACTGGTCAATACTTGAGTAGTTAGTTTTATGGTCCCATTCGTTAAAGTGTTCAAGTTTGGTCCCCAAAATGACGAAATATCAACATTAAGGTATTCATGAAAATCATTGAAAATCGTTAAACTTTAATATATCAGAACACGAAACAATGCATGGGTGATCTTAAAAATATATCACGATTTTTAGTATATTGCCTAACGTTAACAATTAAGTAACGTATCTTCGTAACGTATCTGTCGGGCCTTTTTCTTAGTCGTGCTGTTCTTGGTGAAAGTACGTGCTTCACCGACTTAGTCTCTATACGTTATCGGGTATTACCTTCATACGTAAAGCATTGGTTGTGGTATTTCGACTTTATGTATCACGCCGTATTGCAAGAGCGTAGCAGGAGGGGTGTAACGTATCTGTCGCGGTCTGAATGAAAAGGAGGGATTTCTTTCATTACTAGGGACTTGGAAATTGTTGTACGGTGATGTGAAACCAGATTTTTAGTTGCAAAAACAATTGTATAAAGTACATTGGGCATCTTCTTGATTATCACAATTGGAACATAGGGATTATTCCGTTATTGTTAGACAATTTTTGTATCCATTCGAATTTATTGAACGTAATATATGTATGTAAAGTGGGGGACATGCTCTCAGAGAACTATTGGACAACTGTAATAATCCAATATAATCATGTTTTAAACTTAACAATTAGTAGCATAATAGAGATGAATAAACAATGCAATTGCAATCTGTGATATGCGCCTTGTGTAACGAGGCCAGGGAACATTTTAAAAGAACGGATTTGGGCTGGCGACATGGCGAAAAGCAAGAATTATGCATCTTTGAGCCTTATGGCTTGATACGTTCTCATCCGGTTACCACATCTAGCCGGACATTTTGAACATAACTCCTAAGTATAATTTATCATTCATAAACATTTTTGTTTTATTAATTAATTAAACAACTTTAAAATGTGAGGACTCGTGAGCGACACTAATAAACGACTTCTTTTTGAACATTTTATCGGAGAAGGAACCTTATATTCAACATAATGGCTACCTAACAATCCAATGATGCATTGCAAATTATCTATTCCTAAGAACCCACACTTATTGTACAACAGATTTAAAGCAATACCAGCACATTTTGGAGGGCGCTTTTCTTTCAATTTTCCAAAAATTTGAGATTTTTGAGCTCCAGTTGCATTGGTACTTGGCTAGTTACAATACTACATGGTTAGAGGGAAATAGGGCACACTATTTTCCCGAGGGGTACTCTCTACGGCCTATTCACACCGAACCCGCCGAAGGGTTGAGGTGGTGATAGGCCCGTAAGCCAGTACCGAAGGAAAATAGTGTGCCCTATTCCCGATATTAACTATTGGAGTATTTTGTATTTGTTTTATTACACGTCATTGTGACTCTGGGGACGAGGGTGTAGGGAAAAGGTCCAATCATTTCCTAGGGAAATAGCTCGAGTCGTAATTGGGAAGCAGTCAATGAAATTGCATGATTATGTTCATGACTACTTCATGAGGTGTAATAATAAACATACCGTGAATGGTTAAAGCCCGAACTTTGCCCTAAGTATCGCAAAGAAAGGAATCTTGTATTAGAATAATTAAAAAATACAAAACAACAATACAGTAGAATATTTTAAAAATGTAAATTTCAATAAAAATACCGTGAAAGTGCACCAAAGTAAGTGTCTATGCTCATCCCATTAATTGGCAAATTGGTGATATTGATATGCCATGACAGCTGGCTGGCCGGTAGTAGGATAGAAGGCACACCACCACTGTTAAAAAAGTTTCGTACATTTACGGAGGAAATTTCTGGCAGCAGTAATGTCCAGTCATTGTAGGGTAAATTTAAGAAGAAATTCTGTCAATTAACGGAAAATTGTGACAGTTAATTTTACAGAAAATTTGTCTCATTATTATTGGAAAAAGGTGTATTTAACGAATTTTTCATAATTTGAAATTACGGAACCAAAAAAAAAAATTCCGGAAATATTGATGCCAGAATTTTGAAATATTCCCGGAATACTTAACATTTTTAGTTTTTTGTTTTTATTTTTATGTTTGTTTTTTTTCCTTCTCTACACGATTTCAGTAAATTTACGGAAATCTGTTTTCTTAATTACGGAAGGAATGTAACAGTGCACACGCCCTGTGCACTATTTTAACTTGATGTCTGCGAATTCTCTGGTTCATCAAGTAGTTGCCTTCAACTATCTTAGTGCGGTGGATAATGTATGGCATATCACAATTTGAACTAAGCACATTAGGCCTACACGTATTATGAGGGAGCTATTTTTTGTTTTCCTTTTCAGGATGTTCTGTTTAAAGGTATTATTATTCAGAGATTGGATGTAATCATACCATATTCTTGTTTTGACCGCAGTTCTACAGAGAACCATAAATTAAACCTATGCTGAAAATTCCAGTCAATTCTGACCCTCCGTTTCATTTTATGAAATGAAAGTTGAAGTGTCGCTTCACCTAATTGACCATATTTTCTTTGAATTTAAAGATGCTGAATGTCCCATACGAAATGGTTGTACTACAAACAAAAACATTTTGTCCAAAAATATTTCGCAGGTTTTGACCATTTGGGTAGACACATCTTTTAATGTTAAAACCATCTTAATTGATTTGAAATATTTTGAGTAATTGCTAATTATAAATGTTACATACGGGAAAGGCATCCATGCATATAGTAAGAAATTAATTAATGCTGCTGGAAGAGTGAATTCATCGGTTCTTTTTATGAATGTAGAGTTTCATGTTAGGTTGTGGACATTTTCAGAAAAGGGATACCTTATCTTGGACTTGGCCTAAAATATAATTTTGAAAATCAAGATGAATTTTTCAGGATTCTTGGGCAGATTGTCCATCTTATCCTCCCAAGTCCTTTATTGACTGCCCTTCGTGCGTAATATAATAGAGGACAGGCATCATAAACATATCCATTTTCTTTATATTACTATTGCAGATTTTAGTCCAGACGCAGCCTAGAAGTGGTCACGTGATAGCCCCAGCTTTCAAGAATGGATTCATAGGCACCATCTTTCAAGCGTACAATGAACACCGCCACTTGGTGTTGAGTCCTGATGACGTGTGGTTGGCCATAACCACGGCTCTAGGTTTGTATGTCAACAACCACGCAGAGGAGATGCGGTCAAGGTTCGTAGATCATGAGGGAAAGATAGAACTGACGGCTACAGATGGAGGGAATTTGTACACTGCAGACTGGGGAATGATGATTGAGCAGATGTCAGATTTGATTGAGAAGAACACTAAGGGAGATGTGCGCTCATGGATAGAACCAAACTTCAGTACTACAACACCCACCATTAAAACCGTCGGCCAGGTTGTACTGATGGGTGTCATGAAACACTATTTTGATTACAAATTTCGCTTTCGCTGTGGTCTACCAAAAGTAACACTTGAAGGCACACTGGAAGACTGGAAAGAGTTACGCCGTAAGGCCGGTCACCTGAAGACCTTCGAAGTCGACTGTCTCACACACTGGGCAGGGCTGCTGGATCAAATCTTGGCGCAGTTTGAACAGTCGTATATGGGTAACGTCGACGTTGCATTTTGGAGTCACATATGTCAACGTGAGGGTTGGGGATCGGGACCCCGATATCTGGGTGGCTGGGTAAATATTTTCATCCCGTTTTCCAAGGAGACTGGTGACTACAAGTTAAATAATGCAGAACCCGACAAGAATAACTGGTGCCAAATCGACATGCAGGACGTTCCCCCATCCACCACCGAAGTACCCGTTCTGATCGATGACAATGGCAGGATGTATTCCACCATCTTTTACGGCGGCCATATTGTGTGTGTATACAACGAAGCAGACGACACTTTGCGTCCGTCTCTGGACTGGGCCATTGTTGACGTGACAGAATTTCTAGAAACCCAAACCAAAGATGATGCCCAAGGCACCCAAGTCTCGGATGAGTTGCAGAGATTACACAGCCGTAGACGAGACCACCTTGAACAGAACAACTACCAGTGGCAGAAGTTTCCCAAACCTACCATTTTCGGAGCATAATTATTACGCTTCATACAGGAATGTTGGGGAATCTTTACAAAAGACAGGCTTTGATACGGAAGTTCTTGATATCCACCTGGCCCCCATGCAAACTACGCTGCATCCCCGAGTGGGCTCCCCGAGTGGGCTCTCCTGCTGCCCCCTTTGCTCATATACTGGCTAATGTGCCAATCTCAAAATATGTGATATTAACTACTTACTCCATTATCATAAATATATTTCACTTCATAAATTCACAGAATTCTAGATGTTTCACTTATTGACGTGTTGTAAAACAGTAGACGACATGATCGTTAACATGTTTAACATGCTTAGGACACATTGGGATCTAATATAATGCTTATCATTTTTATAAAAGGAACACAAAGTATTTATTTTGTACACAAGCGACAGTTGTGTCGCTTCTAAATCTACAGAGCATTATGTTCACTGCAAAATAATTTGACAACACTGAAAGTAATCAAGTCATCAGAATAGACCACTGTTAAAATCTATGCCACTATTTGATTTTTATTTCACTTGCTATTTTTACTGCAATATGTAAACTGGTCATGTAATTGTTTCTGAGAAATGGCCATTTTGTGATTTTAGCATCCTCTTTATAGACTATGAATCAATAGATATCCAAAAAAGTATAGCTAGTAACCAAACCATCTGGACAGATGATTTGCACACGCGGATTACATTCTCAAAAGATTACAGCGACTGTCATGTGGCTCCAGCAAAAACCAAGAATGTAATAATTGTTTAGCGGTAATGTATTACTACATAAATGTTATTCCATCTGCAGCAGAGTGCTAGACGGTCCTCTATCTGTGTCGGAATAGGTTGTCCATACTAAGAGAAAATGGCGCCAGATTTACATGGAAAATCAGTGGACTAGTACAATAAAGGTAGTATTACTCATATTGCACTCTGCAACACACATATTTCTATTAACACTTAAAGGCTGACTCAGAGATTTCCCGATGGCGCCCTCAATTTTCTGACAAATCGTGTTTTTTGCATAAACAAAAAGCTTGTTCACATACTAATCACTGTGTGAAAGCTCAAATCGATGTCCTTCATATGGAAAATCGCAGTTTTGTTCTTAAATTCCGGATCCGGAAATTTTGTTATACACGGTATTCTATGGGACTGTACACTACACATAAATGTTTACTGCATCAAAACGAAAAATCCGATTCAACTAAACTTTGGAATTGGACATTTTGGGTGGCTATCTTTAGTTCTAGGGAACTATTTCTAATTATTACACAGAAATATTCTATTTCGAAATCTCTGAGTCAGCCTTTAAGTGACCAAGGGGATATCTACTCTAGAAGACCCAAATTACATATATTTAACACAAAACTTGCAGTTTTAGGGAATCTGTATTTTTTACGGTGTTGCAAAATACACGTCATTTTCCCACAGACTTTGTACAGTAACGGCAACGTTCACAATGAATTGTTTGTTTTCAGCACATAAAGGGTTAATTATTTTTAATGTTACCAATAACTGTTTACTTATATGTATGTGTGAACATATATCAGCAAAAAAAAATTTGCTTTGGTTCTTTGGTTTTTAAAAATATTATCAGATGACTTCCGTTAGTGCCCAAGGGGGGCCCATGGGACCTTCACTAATTAACTCATTAACGGCTTGGCCGATTTGAATTTTTGTGGAATGAAAAGAAGCGCATTTAAAAGTCAGACAATTACAAAAAATTCGGCGCAAAAATCTCACGCGTAAAGCGGCCAGCGCGAAAACAAATTTTGGGGGTCCTTAGGACCAAAAAAAAAAAAAAAAAAAAAAAAAAAAAAAAAAAAAAAAAAAACCCCCCCCCCCCCCCCCCCTTGGTCACTTAAGTGTTAAAATCCAACCACCCTGCAATTATTTTAATGATCGATTAGAGTGTACCTTTGTCAAAATGGAGTCAAACTACAACTACAAATTTTGAATTCATACAATTTTGTTTAATCAGCTGTCACGCCAACAATACAGCACTATATCATTATATAGGCATGTATTACACGTGGGAAATTAGTTTAGTTTTTAAAAGTGTTGGACTCTGCTAATGCTTCGTGTGTTCATACAAAGAACCGAGGTGCGCCCTTCTACTAACAAACTGATGTCGGTTCATAATACGCACCTTTTTTTACCAGTGACTATTGGAAAGCAGTTTGAACTACAGGAAGTAGCACTATAAAAATAAAACCTATGTCTTGTAACTAGAAATGCTTAAGAAATACAGCCGTCAAAATTCAGGACCTTTTCAAGGACTTTCAAGCCCAAATTGTAACTCTCAAGGCCCTTGTAACTAACCAATTATGAAACATTCCCGGCATTTGATAAAGCACATTAAAATATGCATTTTAAACTAGTAGTATATGGGGAAATGTAATGGATGTTTTGGTTTAGTTTTTTTCATATACAATTTTGACACCAATGTTTTTCCAATACAGAATTTCATGGAGAATCTGAAAATCATGGGTGTCATTTTTTTAAATGTGTTCTTGGGTGTTTTATAAGGGGGCAAAATTTGTACAGGGGTAAACAATAAAAGTGTTTAAATTGTTTTAACATTTATACCATTCTGTTCGGCTGCTCATAAGGTTTCTAAAAAGGCATAGTTTGCCATATTTACGACCTATTGTTTTAGTACAATAGGCTCAAGAAAGTTCAAGGTCATTATTTATAGAATGGTCCGATTTTGTTGAAACTGGTTTTAAATCGTTCATTGGGTCATACTAAATAACAAAATGCATATAGATTCTGTGTTTCACCTTTCAAAGTGAGACTTTTAGAGATATAACTAGTGGTCTCCCATAGACCCTGCGGACCACGGCCATATTTGCCCTCTTAATTATTATCAAAACGTCATTGACAACGCGAACTTTATATTTTCGGCTTCTGTACAGTAAGACGAACAATTTGGCACCATTTTTAGAACAAACCGATGAATCTGAAATTTTACCCCCAGTGTGACCTTGAACCCGTTTTACCTTGTAACTTTTGTACTATAACACTCAGGTAGGACAAACTATACCTTTCTGTAATCCTTGAAAGGTACTGAACATTATGGTATACTTTAAAACACATTTTGCCCCCTTTTATATTTTGCCCCCTGTATAAACTAGTGTAAACCTTGCCCCCTAGAATTCATCCAAGAACACATTTTAAAAAACGACACCCATGATTTTTGGAATCCTCATACAATTTTGATTTAGAAAAACCTTGGTTGCAAGATTGTATATGAAATTTTCACAAAAATACAGTTCCACATGTACTATAGACATCTTTTACAGTACGGTAATCTAATAAGCCAAAAAAAAAGAAATTAAGGAAGAACCTTTCATCATTAACCCTTTGGGACCTGGCCAGTTTTGTATACGTTTGTAACACATAATTCAGTAGCTTTAGAGGTGGCCTTCCGAATGTTTGCAGGTGATCTGGAAAGCCATTTAAAACACCAACAAGGCTTGTTTCGACTCATTTAAATACATTTTTCATGCTAATTCTGAATGTGCCCAGGAAAATGAAGACTTTCTACATTTTTGAAGCCAAATTTTGAAGTAATTTTGAACGGCGACTTAGTCGCCGTTAGTTCTCAAAGGATTAACTTGAGATTAGGGAGGGCGCACTGCTGATTCTGAAAATATTCACTTTGATTTTGGACGACAATGTGTCGTATACGAATGCGCGGGTGTGTGTGTTTTCTTTCCCTTTTTCCCAGGCGGTGGCGGCCAAGCCTCATTCATTAGAGCAACTCACCAAAATGTCAACAGAAATTACAGCAATACGGAGTACAAACCACAAACCAATTTGAGGGCTTTGATGTGGGTCGGTCATGGGTGTTCCCATGACCCACATACAACCTCGTCCTCGTTCGTTATCGGAAATCGGAAATAACCATTCCAGTGGAGTTGATTCTTCAGCTCCAACGGTTTTGGAATAAGAAAATATTCCTTGACAACATATAAAAAATTCAGAATTTTTCGTCAAGATTTGGCTTTTGCATGTTAAACCAATGGCGACGTCTGAAATTGTGATTTCTTGGCCGCCCTCCCCTGCTTTTTCCCGTTTGCTTGATTTTATTTTCGCTTGTGTAAGTGTGCGTTGTTGCTATGTGTGTTTGTGCGTTGTTTTTACAGAAATTGATCCATATATTTCTTACTATCTTACTGATATAGCAGGTCGGTCGATGCAAAATGTAACAAAAAATTGTTTTTTTTACAGAAATTGATCCATATATTTCTTACTATCTTACTGACATTGACATAGTAGGTCGGTCAATGCAAAATGAAAAAAAAAACCTCATTTTAGCTAATTTTAGGTTGTTTGTAGTTCATCCGAGCAAAAAAAAATTCGTTTTACTCGTGGAACTTATCTTTATAGACCAGCTGAGATCGTAATTTGGGGTTAAAAACACGTCAAACTTTTTTTGACCCATTTCTATTGGACACGATCCGATAATCATCTGGTGTGAATTTAGAACAGGTGGGCACTCCTGTATGGAGCCTAGAAGCGTTCAAAATAAAAAAATTGTTTGACCAAAAACAATTAATTTCAATTTTGACTTGAAAAATCATATCAGAAGGTACAATTTATAACTTAAAAAAACCGTAAGCCTTTATCTTTGTTATGGTGTTCTGAGACCTTTTGTTGAAGGTGGCGTGGAAGCTTGAAATTGCCTAAATTTATCAAATTTACAAACTGTGTCCTGGTTCTACTGAAAAATTAGTCCGATGAACAGCGCCTTCATGCTGCAAATGCAAGCCAACTCAGATGCTTTTCGTTAAGATTTTGAATCAAAATTTTCAAATTTCAGGACTTTCAAGGCCCTTAACCCTATCGACGTTATAGCACATAAATCAGTTGCTTTGGAGATGGCGTCCCAAATGCTTGCAGGTCATTTGGAAAGCCATCTAAAAAGAATATCCGCAAAGACTAGGCTAGATCCATCTATGTACATGTATAAAAGTATACATGTACATAGATGGATCCTAACATTTTCAATTTCAAGATAACACTGGAGTATCACGGCATGTACATACAATTACAATTTGTACATAATAAAAACCGATAATGATACGCAATATTATAAACAAGTCTAAACAATAAAATATTTTGTACAACTTTTTATGGAATGATTCTTGCAGTGTGAGTTATTTATGATATCTAGGGTGTATATCGCCACACTACTTGATCTCTTCCGAACATATCACCATGAACTTAATCCACAATTAACCCTTGACGAACTGTGTATTTGAACAGCAGATTTAAGGATTTTGTTACAATATTTTCACATCAGTCAGTTCTACAGATAACACATTTTTGGGTGATTTCGTGCATGAAATGTTCAATGGTACTGTTTTAAATGTCAATCAGTCACTAATCGAGTGTATGGCCCCAAAAAAAACCCCTGGTATGAATCAGTGCATCAAGACCTCTCGGCATACTCTTCACAAAGTTGTTTATGATGTCAATGGGCAGAGCGTCCCACTCATCGGTCAGAGCTACCTCCTGTAGAGTTTGAGGGAGATTGTCCCTGCCACTGATCAAATGTAACATGCAAAAAGATTACATTGTACTGCTATGAGACGTCTTTTATTCCAAAGTGGCACAAATGAGATTGTGGTGCATTTACAGATTGCAGTCAGTCGATAGTATCGCTGGCAAGACAAACAAATGAAGTCAAACAAAAATTATTTGAAAGCCCACTCTTTATATTACTCTTTTATGGTAGACATGATCATAACTAAAGGCCTATATTGGAGCATGTCAATAAATTAGACCTTTTTGGTTGTGCTAGTAATGAAACTAAACTGTGCGGAACTTCATAGTCGTAGGAAATAATATCAGGAATAGGGTGCGTCATCATGGTCATAGTCCACATCCGCCCTCAACCATTGCACTTGCGTAGACTGAATGCCAGGGTAAACAAGGACATATAGATAATCATAGTTTTCATGATACTAAGTAATCGAAGGAGGTCTCACCAATTTTCAAACGTTCAGAAAAAACAATAACTGAACGGTAAGCAAAACGCAATACACTGATTTAACACCAGGAATGATTTCTGATCTCTTTGGGTTGCCTGGTTACGATTGTATGGTAACCAATTCGCCCTTCACCCTTTTGTCTTCCACAACCACTCCGGGTTTTGTTATTTTCGGGAAGCTGATCGGCTTTCTTGGCAATGTTCCTTCGCTATTTTGCCACCTGGGTAGTCTAAGTCGCCCTTCTGTCTTGTGACAAGTATAATTTCCTCCCTTCCCCCGCCCCATAGTGTGGTAGACCAGCAGAGGCTTTTAATTTCCCTCACTTTTAGGTTTTTATTGGGTTTATTGGTATCTTGCCTATAGCTTTTTTAACTTATTGAACTTTTGTATGTTTGTATTAGATTTTGGGAGGTTTTTTTATCTTACGATTATGTTGAATTTTTTGTTTTGTGCGAAAATTTAAGAAATTGGGTCATTTAAATGGATCTCAGAACCTTCTATAAATGGAACGTGAAGCATAAATAATGTAATAATGAAATGGATGGTAACTTAAGTTAGGCTAGTGGATAGTCATTTCCTCTAGCAAAATAGTTGTAAATCTATGTATTCCAATAAGCATCGCATTTGGGATTTCAAGTGGAGTTATGCTATATGTATTGGATCGGTACCTCCCCCCCCTTTTGTCTTGGCAATTGCTGGGTGGGAAACACACCGGCTTAGTATCTTAATAGTCGCAGTGTGCCTTAGATTATAACAGAACTTTCGAACGTGTGTAGTTAGGCCTGTTCATTCTGCGGTACCTCTTTGCAAATTGCTGAGGAGTAGAAGCCTCAATGGCTTAGTATATTGCTGGTCCTGAGTGTTTGGAATTGGAAAGAAACAGGAATTTGGATCCTAATATTTGAATTACTTTGATTTGGATTTGGAACTCCACTATGCGTTTGATTTGGAATTTGACAGAAACTGGAATTTGGATACCTAAATTGAAATACTTTGATTTGGCTTTGAAATAAGAGGATTTTGATTTGGAATTGGAAAAAATTCGGAGATAAAACTCCTGGCAAATCTGTGCCACAGTCTATCGTCATTGCTCTTCGTGTTTTCCATTTCTCGGGTGGTAATTAAGCGTTTCCGCATCATTACTAATTCCTTCTTAACAGATGCGTTTATATTTTAAACCGTAACAAAGTTTGAGAAATGTAAAAGGCGTGAAAAAGTGAGAGCTGGCATCCTCCCGGATCATCTAAACATCACAACTCACAAGAGACAAAAAAATTGCGCCATTGTATTGGAAACATGGATAAAGTACTCAGGCGTTGAATATATGTTTTAATATGTTTTGGTCTTGTTATTCCCCTGACAATTTGGTTTAAGTTGCCTACTACTATTGTCGAGAATTGCAAACACCTACTATGTAAATGTTAATCAGTTAATAGTCTGATATTGGTTTCTTATTTTTAATTTGTATACATTCCCTGGTAATTGATTGGGTATGTAGTCATATGTATTATCTTACACATACATTTGGATAAATTATTTTCTTCTCGTCCAACCGAGGGCACTGCGTTACACGCTCTATCTGCGTTTTGCAAATGTCCTCGTCCAGTCGAGTCTATTTATGTACAGTTATTTCATACTATATTATGTGTTTTACAATTTCCATATTATTGTATTATCATAATATTCCATATTATATGTATATCCATAAAATACTGTCATATTTCTGTATGTAAATAAGGTTGATGGACAAATACATGATGATTGATTGATTGATTGATTGAATACTTTGCAAAAATAGTTTCCTTCACCCCCTCCGCCTTTTCATAGTCTCAAGAATATTTTCAACGATGGGCTGGGGGGGGGCTGAAACGAAGTATCTATCTGCGGCGGGCGGCCCCAGGGGTGCGCAAGGGGGAAGTGCCATCCAAAAAGTCAACATTTGCTCAGCTTAGATGTGTCATCTCAACCAGGGGCTTTCCCAGACCTTTTGATTATGGGGCCGGTGAGTCTTGCTCTCCCCGACAAGAACGGTCCATTTGCCGCCACAATTTTAAACAATATACGGCTCGCTACGCTCGGCAATGATAAATGTATTACCTAAGAGTCGCAGTGAGCCTGAAAACTGTTCTTTTGCTGGCTAACTATTTCTTACCGTCGGTTCAAAAATCTTGGAGCGGAAGGGGGCGACATATCATTTAAGAAATACATGGGTTTGCAGTGTCATTATGGGCGAATCATGTGTCCGAGGTCATAAAAACTAATCTGGGCGAGGCGCAACCGAGCCCATTATTTGAACGTTTTCTGGCCGAGGCTACATTTGACCCATACTACACTGCAAACCCTTTATTTCATTCATAACCAAAACAACAAAGCTTCATTTAAGAGAAAATCATTGGCGACCCATTATTGCAGATAAGGGCGTTAACTGACCACTCAGAAAGCTGCATTTTCAATAATGGGTAATAGATACAAAATAGTTCAATTATACTATCTTATATACTCTGCATATTAGCAATGGTATTAATCATAACAAAATATGTTATTTTATTACACTCTTGCACTACATCTTATTTTCATTAATACCGCAAGTCACATTTTGCCGACAAATTCTGTCTGTAGCGTGTGCCCCGATCTCAGCCTGCCCTCTTTTTTTTGACCTAAGTCACCGCACAAATTATCAAGACAGGGCGCTTTAAAATTTAAAAGCAACTTTGTCAAGGATAATTAGCCCGCCAGACCTGTTGCTGCAGGTGTCCCCTTCCTCAAAACTTGTCTCAGCCCCATCCCCTTTCCCTGAGTGGGATTTAAAACCAAAATGTACCATCTGCCAGTGAAACTCGTCACCCTTTGTCGGGGTTTGGGCGATGTCTCGATGCTTTGGCGTTTTGAAGAGAAAGCATGCTGGAAATCCCTAAAATTGGATAAAATTACCATTCATTTGAGTAGATTTTCTACGTTTTTTAAACCTTTTTGAGGGGGCTTAGTCCTCCACTGAAATTTATTGAGGGGGATTCAGTCCCCAAGCCTCCCGATTATCAACCTCCTCGTGGTGAACCCCGGTAACTGATATTTTGGGGTTCAAGATTATCAACCTCCTCGTGGTGAACCCCGGTAACACACGCTACTGACAGTTCCATTCTGAACATCTGCGGCTACATCTTAGCTGCACACACCGAGAGCGCTACCCACGGGATTGCACCTTTGCTAGTTACTCAGCCCAATGGAAACAAATTGCAACCTCTCCTGCAGACTCCACCCTGGAATGGGCAACGACCCAAATTGCAGGTGTTCATGTCACCAATGTCTACAAGCCACCTAACCATCGGCTCCAAGCAGATTCCCTATCAACTTATGGTGCACCCTGCATTTACGCTGGCGACTTTAATAGCCATAGCATTACCTGGGGTTACAGGAAAACCAACCCTGATGGAGCTACCCTAGAGGACTGGGCCTCAAAATCCGGGGTACAACTTCTACACGACCCCAAGCAACCAGACACTTTCAATTCTGGAAGGTGGAATACGTCTACAAACCCTGACCTTGCTTTTGCAAACATGGACACCATCTCCATTCACCGTACTGTTCTCGACCGCTTTCCGAAGTCCCAACACAGACCATCACTGATCGCTCAGGAGAGCCTTGCTAAGCCTGTACAAACAAAGCCAGTGAAAAGGTGGAACTTCCGCAAGGCAGACTGGGACAAATTCAAGAACCTGGTGGATTCAGAAGTGCCCAACCTCCCGACACCAACCTCATCCAATCTGGACAATTCTTACACAGCACTGTGTCAACTCTTATTAATATAGCAAAGAATCTTGGGAGAGGAATGTGACACCCTTTACAATGATTCCTGAATTCTGAACCGCGGGGAAGAAGCTCATCCAAGGGCTTAGATCTGACAAACTGCCTGGACAGGAGGAAACGCCGTGAGCGATGGGAGGAGTACGGTCCAAAGGAATCGACTTCACCCACTCGACTCCAGCAGGAAGGTCTATAAACCGCCTCACCGGCAGAAATTCCAAACCATCGAAATGTCCAGTGACTGCCCACTCAATTGCTGAGCAACTCCCTGCAAATGGTCGTTTCAAAAATTGTTAAGGATCACACTCCGCTCTGTCAAAAAAGAGATCACCAAAACTCCGTCGAGCCCCCGGCGTGGACGGGTCATTTAACATCCTTCTCACTGGATGAGCTTACCTCTGTTATCAGCCAACTAAGGTGGAAAGGCACAGGGCACTGATAACATACCAGCAAGAGTTCCGATGCAAGCGCCCACGATTCTAGATTGGCTCCAGGAGTTCTACACATGTTGCCTTACCCCAGGTCCCTACCCAAGAATCTGGGGAGAGATTACTAGATCACACTCCCCACAAACAAGCCTGTCGGACAACCCTAAGAAATACGCCCAATATCCATACTGTGTGTCGCCTCAAATCCTTGAGAGGATGATCCTAACCCGGCTGGAGCCCGTCGCCGATCCCCATCTGCCTGCGAACAAGCAGGATCGAGGGCGGAGCACTGTCCATTAGATTGTAAAAACTTCACAAAATGATATTGAGGAAAGCTTTGAAAAGCGCCAGTTAAAGGCAGGCAGTCATCTTGCGGGGGACCCTTATGCAGATACGACAACCGTGTGCCACCAGGGCCTGACACTCAAGCTTCTCAGGACCATCCCGGATCGTCAACTGGTACATGTCATATGTAACATGCTTGAAAACCAGCTTTATTCTAAAGCCAGTGATTGGCATAGTAGTCGTCTGCGTCGTATGAGGAAACGGAGTAACACAAGGATCTGTACTGGCTTCATATGCTTTCAAAATTGTATATCAGCGATTTACTCAAACAAATCTAGAACAATTGGATACGCCGGACGATCTTGCCCCCATCATCGCGAAAGCAGCTGGACAGACGTAGAAAGCACACTTACTACAGTCATGGCCTTACATGGCAGCATATCTCAAGACATGGAGACTGAAGGCTGAGCGACGCCAAGACCACCGCTATGCCTCCACCTCAACACCAAGCGGCTATCGCATGCTTCAAATCAACCTCAATGAGCGCCTCTGCCATACAATTCCATACACCAACCACTTGGGAGTGAGCTTGACCGGCAGCTCATCTACCGGCAGCACTCGAGTCGTATGCGCCAAGGTATCTTCGAGGATACCTCCTGTGCCGACTTGCTGATCTTCATGGGGTGCCAGCCCAACGACCCTACGCACCACTGGCCTAGCTGGCTCTATGGTCTACAGCACTGCTGAATATGGCGCACCAGCATGGTGCAACAGGTCTCACACAAAGAAGCTGGACACAGTACTCACGAGACCTGAGAACCACACTGGCGGCCTAAGTCCTACTCATCTGAATTCCTACCAGTGCTTTCAGGCATTGCCTCTGCAGCATTTCGGAGCGAACACCACACGCACAAATAGTGAACAAGGCCCTGCTGGACAACAAGCACCTGCTGAATAACACTGTCAAAGAATCACACAAACTCGAGACAAGTGCGCTCTCGCCGACCTTTATCGACACGATGCTAAACTCTCCAGTCCCCTTTCAACATCTTAAAGACATGGAATACTGCCTGCAAGATACCCAAGACCAGATCAACTCTCTATTACACTACGCAGAACTACACCCTGGCAGCAATCTCCCACGCAAGGAATGGGTCACCTTAAACGGATTCGCACAGGAAGTCGGTCGTTCAATAGCAATATGCACCGAGGGGGCTGCGGCCATCGCCAGCCTGCCGATGTGGTTCTCCATCACAGACTGCGGATCACATTCTCAATGAGTGCCCTACCTTTCATCAACCGGTGGACACAGATTTCGCAAACCCCAACCCAATCAACAGTGAGTTGGCTCCAACGATTTAAACAGACTAGCTGCTGCCTCATCGTCAAGAAGAAGCCTCCGCTTCTTAAGCCTATGCTTTGCTTGACCAAAAAATGTTACTACTCCCTTCACTTAAAATTTTTTTTACTCAACTGGAGTAATTTTTGACTCCTTATGGTACGAACCATGTCACAGCTCTTTTGTTGAGTAAACTTGACTCAACAAAGGTTGAGTAGCAGTTTTTTACTCGGCATTGTAGTAAACATGTTACTCAGTAAAAGAGTCAATATTTGAATCAACGTTTGTTGAGTAAAATTGTACTCCCCTTTACTCAACTTTACTCAACCCACAAGGAGTAATATTTTATACTGTATTTGAGTAGATTTCTTGCTCAACCGTTGAGTAACATGTTTTGACTCAACTGATGTTGAGCACACTGTTTGCCCAACTGTTGAGTAACATTAAGTTTACTCAATTGACATTGAGTAATACTTTGGATGCAGGTATAAAGCAAAATGTTTATTCATCAGAAAGCTACAAGTTGCTCACCAGGTTGAGTAAAATGGCTTGTTCAGTATACTCGAAACTTCCAGATATTTTGATTTGATTTCTGTAATAGAACTACACTTTCAAAACATCAAAAGAACACGGGCGGTATTCTTGGTATTTTAAAAATAACACAAAATCTACAAGGACATATTTTCATTACTTTTACCTTTTTCTTCGAAGGCCATGGTGGTTCAAAATCATGATATGAAGATGCACGCTGCACGTCGTGTAGTCGTGTACCGATGTACATGCACCAGTAAAACTATAGGCAATATATTTGTTAGATTAATTGTAAATGCTAGCATAAATGCAACCTACAGCTTTACTGAGCAATAGCGAATCCCCGTTTGAATACACAGCGCTCACAGTGCAGTGATACATGCATCAACGGTGAAAGGTTGCCGAATTCATAGCTTGATATCAGGTTCCGTAGACATAGTCGGGTTAATACGCCGGAATCTCGCCAAGTTCACAATCATAACAAGTCCATTGCATCACCGCAATAATTATCATTATTTTCTGATTATAACTTGTTGATGTAAAATATCAGAATGACCAGCATTTCCGCGACACACCAGCTTGTCACCTGCCATTGATATGTGCGCGGCAATTCTTGTGCTGCGCCATGGCCCTAATGGCTGCATGTGTCTGAGTTCGTCAACGTTGCGTAAGATCAGAATCAACGCGGTGTAAGTTCTGATCTCGTCACTGCGTCAAACTACTTTGTCATGCAACGTTGAGTTAGATTTCAAAACTGCTTTACTCAACATGTGTTTCACAATTTTACTCGAGTGAGGAGTAAAAGGGAAATTTGTGTTTTACGCTATGCTGATTAAATCTTGACTCAACCTTTTACTCAACACGCTTTACTCCCAGCACTGAGTAAAATGATTTTTAGAGTGTTTGCACATACCAATTTTTGCCGAACCTCAATTTCAAACCATAAACTGCTTACGTACGTGATGCGAGCGTAGCGAACAGGAACTTTTGCCTATGGACTTATTCAAACATTTTATAAAGGCTTTTCTAAGCATTTTTCGGGCGAAACATTATTATAATGATTGTCTAAACCGTAGCCAAAAATTGTCTTTCCTCTTATGTGCCAAAATTGCTTGCCTCCTTTCTGATTGCAAAAATATCATTGTAAATCTCGAAATTAACCGCCCTGGGAATACAATATTGCACCACTCATTTCTATATCAACAAGTATGGTGGACTTGGAGCAAGACTAGGTTTGATGACTCGTTCCTAAATATAGACATGACGACCATATAATCTCATATATATGCTTGTATTTTGTTGTGATCGTCAGTGCTGTGTAAAACCCAGTATAAAACAGTAAGTGCTTCACAGTTTCGTGCACGGAACTTGTTTTCACAATCGGCGGAGAAAATGAGTACATTTGACCTGAAGACGGACGCACAGAGCAAGATATTTCGGAAGGAAAGATACACCGATTTTACCTCTTACCTGTATGGTTGTAAACCAGTCCGGGAAAACGAGGGCAAGGTACGTAATAGACAAACGCCTTCTGGCATATGGGGCTCAGGTAGTCTGAATAGCTACGAATCATTTCAATATGCTTCTATGACCTCGTCCACATTTCCTATCCCACTGGGGTAGCGAGGGTGGATGACAGGCACGCTCACACACACACACACACAAACAAACAAACACACAGACACAGACTTGAAGGCTCGACAATGAGACTTTGCATGGCAATTTAGATTTTTGATGAACTTTGTGATTTTTTATAAGTCCTTATTTATAGACCTTTTAAACTTTCTTTATTGTTTTAACGAGCTATGCTGTCATGACCTAGCATATTTACATTTGGCGTTGTGATCGTAGGAATCGGGACACACAAGGGACTTTCCCTGCAAAATACCTGAATTTACGTGTACAATATTATATAGAAAACGCACTCAATTGTGGATGTTTTTTGGGGGGGTCTAATTTGACCCGCTTGAAAAGAGACGTTAGCGCGTCGTGACACGACATGGGTATTTCAACACCTAGCATAGCTATATGGGCTGGTTTGTTGACCAAATGGTGTATGTACCAATGCACTCTCATTGTAATTTATAATTGTTTGAACAAAAACAACAAAATATACATGCAATAATAATAATGAATAATAATAACAATAATTTTATTTAAAGGTATAAATGTTACAAACAATCTTATTCTCATGATAATGAGCCAATTAAAGCCTGACTCAGAGATTTCCCGAGGAGGGCGCCCTCAATTTTCAAACAAATTGTGTTTTTTTGCATATACATAATGTTTGTCCATATAATAATCACTGTGTGAAATAACTAAGCTCAAATCGAAGTCCTTCATATAGAAAATCGCAACTTTGTTTAAAAATTCCGGATCTATTTGACCATTTTTAATTACTGCACAAAAATTTTTTTCGAAATCTCTGAGTCAGCCTTTAAATTACAAAAATAGGATGATTTTCGACAAGTTTCTTCACAATATTATAATAGTTACTACTGTAAATCTTCAAAAGCCAATGGATATCGTAATGTCTGTGATAAACGCCATGGGGCGTGTATTACAGGTCATTTATCCACTGCAGTTATATTTCCATGCAAAACAGCCAGCACGATCTTGGAATGCCCGGGCTGCTGCAGCCACAAAAAAGGATAGAACCGGACAATGACTATATAAATTGGGCAAGCGTATTCTCCGAAATCGACGACCAAAATCGCGGCACCCAAAGGTATTATAATGAGCATACTCACCTCATTATCATTGTTTTGGTCGCCACCATTTTTGGTTTAACGTATTGTCGTATTTGTGAGATGTATATGAATATTAATATGCGCAAATTTGGCTTAGATTGATAAATCGAATGAAAACAACAACTCGCTTAATCCCTTTGTCAAAGACTCCTCAAGCAGGATCGCCGGAAGCGCGTGTTGAGGGCGAAGGCCTCGACCGAGCGGTGCGAGGCGTCTTTAATTTGCGCAAATAGGGATAGTTCTGTGCAAGAATACTGTGTCAATCAAAGTATTATGTGGTCATCATATGGGAGATTGTACCCATTGATTGCTCGTGCCAACATTATCTGTCAATTAACTGAATCACAAGACGAAATCCCGACAGTAACATAAAACAATGCCGCCAGACGGTGGTATCACATTTGTTTGATCGCACGGCGCCTTACTGTGTATTGCGTAATCAGTTCGCTGGAAAGTTACGGAAAATAAAGAAAAACAACATACACAAATAAATGGTGAAGACGATGCCGCAATAGACTATACCACATGTTAACTGTTAGGAAAATAGTAAAGGCGCAACGCATTTGAGAAAGGCTAGCTTCACCACTATTCTTGGGTGTTCTTGCTTCAAATTTTTCTCCTTTGTAAGGCAAAATCAACAACTGTGATGGCGGGATTTGTTGTGCGTTTGTTTACTTTTTTGTTTGGAACCATTTTAGCCACTTAGTTTTTTCGTCGCGTAATCAGTACTATAATTAGACAGGCATCATAAATATTTCCATTTATATAACTCTTGCAGGTTTTAGTCCCAACCCACCTAAAAAGTGTGTCACGTGATAGACCCAGCTTTCCAGAATGGATTCATAGGCGCCATCTGTTCCAAGCGTACAATTAACACGCCACTTAGTGTTAAGGCCTGATGACGTGTGGTTGGCATAACCACGCTCTAGGTTGTGTATGTCCAAACACCCACGCAGAGGATAATGCGATCACGGTTCGTAGATCATGAGGGAAGAAGAACTGACGGCTACAGGTGTAGTGAATGTGTCCTGCAGACTGGGGAATGATGATTGATCAGATGTCAGATGTGATTGGAAAATAAAAAAAGAGAAATCACTAAGGGAGATGTTATCGCTCATGAATAGAACGCAAACTTAGCACTACAACACCCATCACTAAAACCGTCGGGCATTTTGTCTTTTGGGTGTCATGAAAACGATTTTTGATTACAAATTGTGCCTTCATTGTGGTCTACCAAAAGTAACACTTGAAGGTACCTGGAAACTTGGAAAGAAGTTACGCAGTAGGCTGGTCATCTGAAGACCTTCGAAGTCGACTGTCTAATAACCCCACACTGGGCATGTGCTGGATCCAATCTTGGCGCAGTTTGAACAGTCGTATATGGGTAACGCCGACGTGCATTTTGGAGTCCATTGCCAACCTGAGAGTTGGGGATCGGGACCCAGCTATCTGGGTGGCTGGGTGAATGTTTTCATCCCGTTTTTCAAGCAGACTGGTGACACAATTTAATCATGCAGAACCCGCAAAAACAAGCTGGTGGGCAAAATCGACATGCAGACTTTCCCCCATCCACCACCGAAGTACCCGTTCTGATCGATGACAATGGCAGGGAGTATTCCACCATCTTGTTTACGCGGCCATATGTTTGTGTGTATAAAAAAAAAAAAAAACAACAAGTAAAGGAGACGACACTTTGCGTCCGTCCTCTGGACTGGGCCCATTGTTTGACGCTGACAGAATTTCTAGAAACCAAAACAAAGATGATGCCCAAGGCGCCCAAGTCTCGGATGAGTTGCAGAGATTGCCAGCCGTAGACGAGCCCATTTTGATGAGAACAACTACCCGTGGCAGAAGTTCCCAAACCCACCCATTTTCGGAGCATAATCACTCCGCTTCATATAGGAATGTTGGGGGATCATTATATATATAAAATAACAACTTTAAGTAAATAACACGCTTGTTACGTAGTTCTTGATATCCACCTGGCTCACGATGCAAACTCGCTCATCCCCCGATGGGCTCTCCGGCTGTCCCTTGATCATGTAACTGGGCTAATGTGCAATCTCAAAAAGTAATATTAACTTCTTATTCCATTATCACAAATATGTTTTTTCACGTCACAGAATTCTAGACGTTTCACTTATTGACTGTTGTAAATAGTGTATATGATTATGATTCGTTTGTAACTACTTGAGCCCTATCACCATGTTATCAAAAAAAAATACTGGTTTGTGAGATGTTTTTCTTTCTTTGATATGTACATACAGAATGAAACGAGCCAAATTAAGGTAGCAGGGACTGTAGTGAATGAGTTGTCTTCCCGGATAAAATTGGTGATTTTTGGCACACAAGTACTTTAGGCATTGATAATTACATAAAGTTGGATGGAATCACTTGCCATACACTTTAACACCTAGCACAACTAATCTCACGAAACTCACTGTGTTAATTGAGAAAAATGCACTAGTCTCTAGTACGATGACGTCATCACACCAACACCACATGGGCACGAAATCGCTGCCGGGCAGCGACACCGCCGTAGCAGTGCTATCCCGGGTTCATAGTGGCCGGAGCCCGAAGGGCCTGGTTCGAATCCCATCCGAATTTGCGACTGTTCTTGTTCCCTCTTCCCTCACTCCTTCATTTCCTCCCGGTAAAACCGACTTGCGGGTTAGGTTAATGTCAACCCCAGCTTGGGTTTCAAGGTTATACGATTTCAAGACTTGAAAAATGCTCCATGTTGAAAAGCACCTAAGACTCCTCAAATTACAAAGATGGTTTACAAAGTATGGTTTACACTATTGCTTATATTTTCGAGTTATGGGGTAAAAATGCAAAAGGTGAAAATTCATTTTAGTGTGTATATTGGATCAAAGTTAAAGGTTGATTTGGTTCAGGTAATATGGGCTACCCATTATCTCCCTTTATATGCTTAAAGGATTGAAATAAGGAACAGTTTTCCTATCTGTTTATGCTAGTTCTTTCACGTTCCACAAATAGGTCACAGGTCAATAGAATCCAATAGCTGCCAATAGCTGTTGACTTTATATGCCATTTTGGTCAATCCAACACTAAGATAGTCAAAACATTCCTATATAGTGTCGGAGTTCGAAGCTGACCGACAATTTCAACCAGTTTTACAAGACTTTGAGCAACCTTTTAATTTTTGACTCGTGGTAAAAACCAAACGGGACTACTTTTTCACATTTTTAATCCCATAATTCCACTTTATAAGCCATAAGTAGTATAACTAACCGTTTTGGAATCCTTGTAATCAGACAAACGTCATGGTGTGCTTTTCAACACAATCGGACATTTTAAAAGTTTTACCCCTGTGTTAACCTTGAAACCCAATCTGGGGCCATGAAAGGGGTGTGTACTTCCCTCAATTGGATTCTCAATGTAATTAAAGTACTTGTGTACCAAAAGTCATAATTTTAATCACATGAGATCTTGGCACTAATAATAAATAATAATAGTATAAAAAGGATTATATAAGCTCCTTATGCGATGTGCCTCTACAGCGCTTTCACAATGGCCTGCTTGCTCACTGTGGCCCAACCATAACCTAAACCATTTAGCATCATTTCAAGGGATGCAGCTGATCGGGATCAGCGCTTTCCCTAATCGAGATAACCATCGCAGCCGGACCAGATTTCCCAAATATCGCATGGGTAAATCGGACCAACCACGGTAATTTCTTGTCCAGGAAATTACAAGATAGGCTGAATCTCACAGGGCTCGAACGCACGCCTATACGCATGGATGAGCATACATTGAGTCGAGCGCTTACCTGCCCCCCACTAAGGTATTTACCTGAAAATGTTTCAAACATTGGATCTATTTAAGTTTCTCAATATACAAAGATTATGTTTTTGTAAAATATTTGAAACCCTAAAACGTTATCAAACAAGAGAATATAATAGTACAATTGCACTAAATATATCCACTATTTCCATTTATTCACTTGTACTTGCCATGTCATGGTTTGAGAAATGGACTAAATTAAAGGCCTATTTTGTGATTTTTATAGATTTGTGATCTTTATAGAATATCAATCATAGATTACATATCCAAAAAAGTAGCTAGTGACTGGATATTCCATCTAGACAGATAATGAGCATCACGGATTACGTTCCCCGAAAGATTACAGCGACTGCCACGTGGCTCCAGCCACAACAGCTGTAGTTATGTACTTATAGTTGTACTACCCAGAGGATAGAGCCGAGTGTAACTGTGTTGCATGTATGTTTTTATATATTAAAATGACTTTTATTTTTTTTATTTTTTTTATTTTTTTTATTTTTTTTATTTTTGAAATTTCTTCAATTTGCTCTCAATGATAGTGCTATGCCATTGGGAAGACAGAGATATTTTTACACAAAAAATAACATACCCGCTCAAAACAGATATGGACTTTAATAGGATAAGACATCCAGTAATTTTTGTAGGCCAACTTTTAATTTTCCATAACTTTAATTCAACAAATGTGTGATATTACATGAATATTTTTGACTCGTTCTCACTGATATTCAAACCACAAAGGTTATAGACCGGGTCAAACAGTGGGCATAGCGTGGGCAACATGCAGACGGCGTGCGTGTTCTTGTGTTAACGCAATTTCGTCGTCTGCTGAATTAACGCGCCGGCGACTTTAACTTACAAAATCGTCTGTTTACCCCTAAGGAAGCCGGATTTTGGTCTTAATCATTCGGGTGAGGGCTTTGGTATATAAAGCTTTACAACCATGCAAAAAATCGATTTTGAAAATCTTGAGGGCGCCTATTTTTCAAATGTGGCCAGTGTCTCTTTAAGGATATAATGCCATACATCGTTGTTTGCAACAGCATTTCACCATGAATTAAGAAAAAATGATTTTATTTGTGAACCGTGTGTTCTTCACATAATAATGAGGTAAATTCATTAAAGTATTGAATAAATCTATGAAAATTAAATTAATCAAGTTAAGCCTGCTTCAGCGATCTTAGACAACCTTCGAATGGGGCTATTTTAGTAGGATTGCATATAGCCGTGTTTTCAAAACATTGAACCGCATATCGGATAAAAATTGGACAGGATCTACAAATTAGCTCGCCATTTATAATCTTATAAAAATTGAATCCCTCTCAGTAATTTTAAAATTTATACCCAGTACAAGGATTGCATTTATTTTGGACACCCTATGTTACTGGGAGATCTGCGCGTAGTCAATTTAGAAGTGGAGGTTTCTGCAGCCCTCTAAAAATGTTCCTGGGACATCTGTACGAGTTCATACAGAATTGAGATTTCTCTGCAGATAATCTCAAACTATGTTACTGAGACATCTGTACGAGTTCATACAAAATTGAAGTTTACTGCAGCCCCTCTCAACTATGCTACTGAGACATCTGTACGAGTTCATACAGAATTGAGATTTACTGCAGCCCATCTCCAACTATTTAATATAATACCTGACATTTGTAAAGCCCCTTTTCCGAAGGATTCAAGCGCTGTTGCCTATTATTATTACGCGCCTTCAGGAAATCGTCACAATCATTCGCTTCATCTGGCGCGTCAGCTGGCCCAAACGCCTCCTATCCCTTAAGAAAAAAACACGTTGACTCCACGGGTTTTGAACTTACGATTTACAATGGTTGTGTGATCATCGATTCCTGCGCTTATCCGCTGCGCCATCACGTACTGCGCCACATGTTACTGGTGACATCTGTACGAGTTCATACAGAATTGAGGTTACTGGCTCCGCTCATCAAACTAATGTTACCTGGACAAGTCTGTGCGAGGTATACAGAATTGAGGTTGACTGCAGCCCATCTCACCTTGTTACTGGGACATCTGTACTAGTTCTTACAGAATTGAGGTTTACTGCAGACCGCATCTCAACTATGTTACTGGGACACTCTGTACGAGGATTTCCATGACTTAAGATCTTGCTGATGGTAGTCGATATCTAGCCAACAAGCAGATGGTATTCCGGCGCGACAATACAAATAAGCTTTTGTATTGAGTCACCAATTCTCCCCGTTGTTAAACAGCAAATGCTTCGGATTGTCCCTTTGAATAGTGTAGAAGTAGATTTGTAATCCTATTGCACATAACTTTTATATTGGGTTATCAGCTGTTCTTTTCCACTTTTGCTATTATTTTTCATCTGTACTACACAGCAAAAACAGTCTTTAGAATATTAAAGATCTTTCTAAACACGATCTTGCACCACGTTTCTAACATTTTGAATGTCCCCTGTTTATATCTAGAAACCTTAATCTAAACATGTTTTAAATCTCAACATATTTAGAGATTTGACATTAGGGCCCTATTCCGAAACTTGTTTGCTGAAACGCAATTTTAGCCTAAAATCGCCGTAATTTAAAATTGCGTTTAAGCAAACGCGTTTTAAATATTGTTTATTTTTTGCTTTTTTTAAGTTTTTTATTTTTTTCATATTTGTTGTTATTTAGAGACGCTAACTTGAGTGTATAAAAGACCCTATTGTGTTTTTAATTGTTGGAGCGCACAATGTGTATCATGGCTTTCCGAAGCGTTTAAGGTGCTACACGAACTGTGAGAGAATGATAGACACCATTGCTGTTGTCATCTGGATAGTGCAATGATCGTGCCTTTACAAACCACAAACTAAAACACTTCTTAACTAGACCCCCTACATATTGAAATTTTCGACGCATTTTGGAGAAGTTAAAATTACGTTTAACTTTAAACTCCTTTCTGGAAATTGCGTTACTTCAGCGATCTTTATCTCACTATCAACGTTCGCTAGCCTAAATCGCGCTAAACACCTTTTTTGTTGGAATACGGGCCTATGTGTTTTATACATTTTTGTTTTTGATGCCAGTGGTTTAGGAATTAAACAATGTAAAATCCTAAAACACTAATTTTGCACACGTTATTTCTAACACTGTTTTTGCAGTGTACCTCTTGTATTTCTGACTTTGCCGTTGCTTTAATTGTCCTTTTATTGTGTTACCGTAATATTACATCAGACCGTGATTTTATTTATGAAAGTAGTAAGAGACCATGTTTACTGGACATCTGTTACGCGTTCATCCGAGATTGAAGGTTACTGCAGCCCATTTTCACACTATGTTCCTGGTACGTCTGTACTAGTTCATACAGAATTGATGTTTACGCAGCTTGCACTCCGACCAATCGATCATGTTTACTTCGTGGTATACATTTCGTGTCTGTTAGTGGATCACTTCGAGTAGTGCATATCCGAGATTCTGTAAGTTTACTGCTGCCATCATCTTCTCCAAACCTATGTTACCATACTGGTTACATCTGTCCGAGTTCCTACATAATATAGGTTTACGGCCAGCAACATCTCAAACTATGTTTCTGGGACATCTGTACGGAGTTTCATACAGACTACGGTGGATCCTGGGATTTCCTACCGGAAATCATTTTTTACCGACAATCCTATCCCACAATCACCAACGAGTACGAGAGATATCATAGATCTAGAATATAAGTCATTGGTAGATTATGCAGCACCATGCACGCTCTCGGTTTAGTGCGCCTCCTTTAACTACGCGCACATTTTGTGGGGGCAAAATTACAAGCAATCAAAGAGTACTCGATACTAATAAACTTTATGTACAGCAAACGGTTTTCGCCCAGTTATGACAAAAAATGACGTATACACAAAAGACCATAGAAAAATAATGCGCTCTTTATTTTATCTACTTCCTATTCGTTGGTGCATTGTGGGATAGGAAAATTTCGGTAAAAATGATTTCCGTTAGGAAACCCAGGATCCACCTATTATGTTTACTGGCAGCCCATCTCAAACTATGTTACTGAGACTCTTAGCGAGTCATACAAATTTGAGGTTTTGACTGCAGCCCATCTCAACTATGTTACTGAGACCCTGTACGAGTTCATACAAAATTGAGGTTTACTGCAGACCATCTCAAACTATGTTACTGGGACAAAGTCGTACGAGTTCATATAGAATTGAGTTTTACTACAGCCCCTCTCAAACTTGTTACGGGACTCTTGTACGAACTGTTCATACAGACGTGAGGTTTCCTGCAGTCCATCTCACACTATTTTACTGGGATATCTGTACGAGTTCATACAGACTACGTGGATCCTGGGTTTCCTACCGGAAATCATTTTTTACCGAAATTCCTATCCCACAATGCACCAACGATGTACGAGTAGATATCATAGAGCTAGAATATAAGTCATTGGTAGATATGCATCACTCCTTTAACTACGCGCACATTTTATGGGGGCAAAAATTACAAGGCAATCAAAGAGTACTCGTTACTGGTAACATTTATGTACAGCAAACGGTTTTCGCACAGTTATGACAAAGAAAAATTACCGTCATACACAAACGACCATAGAATTATAGGCGGCTATTTTATTGTGTCGCCTGAACGAATGTTCATAGGAGGACATACTAGTCAAATTTCTGTGTGTCCCCGTCCTTATGTCCGTATGTCCGTATGTCCCTCCGTATGACGGTTACCCTTTTTTAAAATGCTCTCAAGGGGCTAAAAACGCTATCCCCCAGGATTTCAACTATCAAACGTGATAGGATGATGATGACGGTGCCGTAATATTAGTTGTAGCTTTTGCTCTTTAATTGCATATCTGATTTTAATTAAGCCGTCTTTGCATATTTTTCAGAAAGACATTTCGGTTACCGTTTTTGAAATGCTCTGCTGCCTAAAAAGCCTAATCCTAATTACTCACACTTGGTAGGGGTGATAAGTGAGGTGCCAAAATAGTAGGTTTAGTTGTTGGCTGCATTATTTGCATATTCATGAATAGTAATTAGCGTATTTTGGACCGTTCAAAGATGTCAAACCCTTTCCCCGCAATGCTTGTGTAGTCAAGTTTTCTGAGTTCCGTAGGCGTATAATGATGTAACTTGGGTGGAAGGAAGCGGGTTAGAGTTCTCGACCTGATTTAGATTTTTGGGCATATTTTTCGGTTTCGGCGAATTACCTATGGGCAATGAGCTAATTGAATACAAAAATCAGCGTAATCGTTATTTTTTGAAACGGTCCTCGAAGATGCAGAACTTCCTTCACTGCAACTCAAACCCATTATGGTGCGCATCTTCTTGCCATTTGAAACGTTCCTGAATACATGCGGCTTAGGTATGGGAAATGCAAATGGCTAATTAAATATGCATAATGCTGTATCGCTAAAATGGTACATCGTATACACAAAATTCCTTGCGCAATTAAAAACTACTATACCATACATCTTGCGTGTGAATCATATGGGGGGGCAGGGTGGGGTGTTGGGGAGGGGCAGGGTGGGGTGTTAAGTGGCGAAGGTAGGGTCGTCGGGACGGGGTGGGTGTGTTTGGGAGGAAGGGGTCGGGTGTGTTCATCTGCGTGTGGGGGTTGGGGTGTTGGCGTTTGGTGTAAGGGTGTCGGTTGGGAAGGTGCATTGGGGAAGGATGGGGGCGTCGGCGAGGGGCGGGGTGACGTCATATGACCCTTTGTTGACCTTGGTGACCCTGGTGACTTCATGTGACCTTGGTGACGTTTTTTTTACCTTTGTGACCCCCTGCGACCTTGATACCTCACGTTACTTGCGGAACCTCACATCCCCTTTGCCCCTTCACAAATCATTGGTGCCGGGGAGCGGTCGGTGGGATGCGACGGGGGATGGGGTGGGTGTGTATGGAGGGGACAGGGTGGGGTGCATCGGGGGGAAGGTGGTGCATCGGGGGAAGGGGGGTGGGAATTGTTGGGGTGACCTTAGTGATCTTGTGTTACCTTGGTGACCCATGTGGACCTTTGTGACTTTGTGACCCATGTAACCTTTGTGCCCTATAGCGGACCCTTTTTTTTTTATTTTTGTGACCTCAGGTGAACCCTCATGACCCATGTACCTTGTGACCCCATTTGACGTTGGTGACCCCCATGTGACCTTTGTGACACTATGCAACCTTTTGTGACTCCACATGTGGCCTCAGTGACCCATGTGACCTCAGTGGACCCATGTGACCTTGGGGATCCGCTCTGACCTTTGTGATCCCTTTACCTGGTGACCTCATGTCAACCTCGGTGACCCTCATTTCACCTTTGACTTTGACCCCATTCACAAAACCGCGATGCAGACGACACTAGCGGTCCAACGGCCACGATATTATTTTTATACATTTCGGTTACAACTTTTGTAAAATGCTCTGCTGGCTAACATAGGCCCCCGAGTCTTTTACTACTTCATCCTCGGTAATTTTGTATAATACTGTTTCCTCCATCGAATTCATTCTTTCTAAGCATAATTTTCCATACTTCATCATAAAGCACGTGATCGCGCAACCAGGGCGACACTTGTGGTTCGAGAACGCCTCTGTTTATCTACTCGTACATCGTTGGTGCATTGTGGATAGGGAATTGTCGGTAAAAAAAATATTTCCGTTAGTAACCCTGATCCACGTATGAGGTTTCTGCAGGAAGCCCATCTCAAACTATGGTTACGAGACTCTGTACAAAAGTTCATTACCAAATTGAAGTTTACTCCTGCAGCCCATCTTCAACTAAAATGTTACTGAGACATCTGTGCGAGTTCCTACAGAATTGAGGTTTACTGCGCCATCTCAAACTTTGTTACTGGGACATATCTTTGCAAGTATTATAGAATTGATGTTTTACTGCAGCCGGCTGGGTCCGATAAAAACATTGAAGCATTTTTGATATAATATCACTTCCTTAAAACAAAAACAACCAATATTTTGGATTACCGGGTTATAATATAGAATATACCAATAGAACTGATCGAGAAAAGGGCGGCGTCTGTATGTATATATCCCATAAACTTAGATACAAAGTGCGTACTGATTTATGTAAAGCTACACCCCAATTTCGAATCATGTTTTGTCGAAATAGAAAACCGTAACCAAAAGAACATGTAGCTGGTACAATATATAGAGCTCATACTTCTATAGATGATTTCATAAAAGATGTGGTAACCTATTTAAAGATCGGTAACCAATGAAAGAAAGTCAACATATATATGGGAGATTTTTAATATTGATACTCATGACCTACTCACATTATTTTATTTGGGACTTTATTTACTCATACATCATTTAAATATATTTAAACCCTCACGAATTACTGAACCCAGTGCTACAATTATTGACAATATATTAACACAAAACGATAATACATAACAGTACTTCGCAATATTGATCCACCGATATATCTGAATCATTTGCCTCACAATTTTGACAGTTTAAGAAAAAGTGCAGAATCAACCTGCCCTAATAGGTATGGTTATAAAAACCCATAACACTAGGGAATATTTGGCGAGTTTTAAACGAAGAGTGATAATGTCGACTGGAATACATTCTAGAAATGACCGACGCGAATTTGATTATAAGAAGTTCATTCACAGGTTAACTGAATTGTATGACGAATTGTATCCACTAACCAAATGTAACAATAGGAGAAGCAAAGAACCCAATTCACCATGGATAACGAAAGGTGTTGCTCATAAGCATTAACAAAAGACCCAATATATAAAGAACTATCTTGCAATGTTCGAATACTTCTACAATCCAACAATTTAAGAACTATAGAAATAAATTGCACAGAATTGGCAATGAATTCATGAATTCTTTGTTAATGTAGGCCCTAACTTGCATCTAATTATTCATAGTTCTGTGGAAAATATTCGGCTTACTGTCGCCTTGATCGAATCAACGTGTGAATGCAATGGGAGTTCTGTTTCGTTTCGCAAAATACAGTAAGCCAAAATATTTCAAGATTACCTAGTTGAAACTTAAATTACAATACAAAAAAACAAAGACAATACAATAAAATTAATAAGAAATTATAAAAGCACTTTAAAAAACCCAAACAAGAGCCCAGGTAAGGCGTTGAATAATTTTTAATAATCAAACACATTGCTAACACACTTACTCTTACTGCAATATTCAACCATTTCAGTTCATTATCCACAGGTATAGTCCCAGATAGACCTAAAGGTAGCGCAGGTCGTGCCTATATATATATAAAAAAAAGAAGATACTGAACTATTTTTAAATTACCACCGACCAGTTTCACTCCTACCGTCATTTTCTCTAAGATTTTAGAAGATGGTTTTCAATACATGCATGAGTTACATAAATACATATAATTACTCATGAAACCATCTGGATTCAGAAAAAATCATTCAACTTAATATGGCCATAATCAACTTATTGAATAAATCAGTACAGTGGTAGAAACTTAGGAAACAACAATGGGGATTTTTCTAGACCTGTCCAAAAGCATTTTGACACTATGACCACGTTATATTACTTCATAAATTAACCATTATGAGATTCCGGGGATTATTTATACATGTTTGCTAATTTGTAAGGCATAGAAGCATTTTGTAAGATATCACTCTAATCAGCCAATTCAAAATATACTTTGTGGTGTTCCTCAGGGAACATACTTGGCCCCTTTTAATTTATACTATATGTTTAATGATTTACTATTGTTTCAAATGTAACTAGATTTTATATTATTTGCATATGAAATACGACTAGCACGTATTCACACACGATATTGAGTCTACAATCAACTTAATTAATAACGAATTGGTGGAAGTAAGCAATCTGGTTTAAGAGCTAATAAAATGTCCGTTAATGGTGCTGGGAATTCTACATATGATAATTTTCTTCAACTATTGATATCATTCTTACTTAGATGTGTTCTTTACAAGAGTACTTTCAACTAAATTTCTAGGGGTTGTAATTGATGAAACCTAACTTGGACAGCATATTGACGTATCCATCTCAAACATTATGCACGAACATTGGTATCATTAACAAGCCTAAACATTTGTACCATGTCGTATTTTACATTCCCTATATTGTACTCTGTTTTACTTGAGTTAAATTATGCTATTCTAACATGGAGAAACGCGCCGAAATTTACTTAAATAAACTCTTTAAATAAATTCAAAAATGGGGGCTCTTAGAACCATTTCAAATACTCATTTAGAAGCATCCGCAACCATTATTTTCTTTATCATAACATTTCATATTTTGACACTTACAACTTGGAATTGTGATTATTTATTTAGAGGTACAGTATACCATCTCCTTTGATGGGTATTTATCTTCGGCGTAATGCATTCATAATATAAGACGAGAATCCAATGATTAAATAATTTTACCCAAACAAAAAAAATATTTTCAATCAATCAATTAGAACAGCCGGACCAATTCTTTTGGACTTCATACAATTAAAATCGAAGAGTTCCAAATCAGCGAACGATTTTAGAAATCATACCAAAACAACTCATGTATAAATATACCTTATAAATTTGTTTATCTTGGGGCATATGTCTTTATTTGTTATCTTTTTTATGTTATTATAAAGCATAATGACTTTTTTCAAATAGGCATTTTGGTCATCTCCTCATGCAATAATTGGTCATTGTTTGTAATCCATCCTGTGTTCCTTGATGTATTTGTATTATGTATTATGAAATATGTAATAATTGATTGATAACCCACATAGTAATGCATACATGATTGCAAAGTTCTTACTTAGGCATGCCATGCCGAACCGGGGTGCAGTAGAAATACAATTAATACCTAAAACTGCATGATTAGCGCGTTTCCCATAAACTCACGGGGTAACCCCTCTCGCACTGAGTAAACGCTCTGGACACTGCCGGTGAAATCTTGTAAAGTCCAAAGTACCTAGTCATATTATTACTAACGCGTTATTTTTTATTACAATACGCGTTATTTTTTTTAATTTTATTATGTCTACACGAACACTTTTTATTAATTACCGTTCATTTATTTTAATTACATACCGCGTCAATTTTATTCCATTACCTGTTTTATTACATGACACGGCAAAATTTATTACATTTACGTACGCCGTCGTATACATTACACGAAATATTACTACACTGAACGTGCATACCAAGTATCTTCGCATAAAGATTCAAACATGTTCATTGAAATTAGATAAATCTTAGAAGACTTTCTAGGGTACGGTACCAAAGTTTATGAAACATAAAGAATGGAGTCATTAAGCTATTTTTTCAGCACCAGTGTTTTAATAATAATACCCGACATTTATAAAGCGCCTTTTCCGAAGGATTCAAAGCGCTGTTGCCTATTATTACGCTGCCGTCAGGAAATCGTCACAATCATTTAGCTTCATCTGGGCCGGCAGCTGGCCAAGCGCACATCCTTATCAGCACTTAGATTGTAATATTCCCCATAACAGCTTCCCAGATTTCGCTTGGGTGAACGAGGCAATTGAAATTAAGTAGACACCCTTTAGTTTTGAAAACGTGGAACGCCAACTTTTCACGTATGACGTCATTCTGACGAAATTGCTTTGAAACATAATGACGTTTCACAGAAATTTCTTAAGATTGACGTCATACGTGAAAAGTTGGCGTTCCACGTTTTCAAAACTAAGGGTGTCTTGTTCTTGCCCAGGACACAAACCCGTTGTCGACATCAGCGGGGCTCGAGCTTACGATTTACAAGGTTTTTATGCACATGGTCAAGGGGGGGGGGGGGGGGGGGGGGGGGAAGGGGGGGGGGGGGGGGGTATTTTTTTTGGGGGGGGGGTTACTTGGGGGGGGGGGGGGGTGGGGGGGTAGTGAGAAGCTCGTGAGCCAAATCACGATGTCATCAATCGAAACCATCCAACAATACTGTTTTCGGCAGCAATCAGGCTTGGAACGCTAAGAAAGTGGTAGCGCAATGATCAAATGTAACAGGAAAATATTACTTGTATCCTATGAGGATTTCTTTATTCCAAAGTGGCACAAATGTAATTGTGGTACATTTCAGAGTGCAGTCCAATAGATATATCTCTGGCAGACACGAAAAAATGAAGTCAACAACAGTTATTTGAAAGCCCACTTTCCAATGATATAGAAGTTAATGAGCGATTAAAACATTTCATATTTTAAGAATTTCTGCCGGAGAGAATCAGGCAGTATGATAAATGGATGGAAGATGGGGGTCAGCCAATTTCAACCATATTTGTGGTGATAAACATGTGTGAGTAAATATTCCCACAAACAATTTAAAAAATCTGACCTGACCCTAAGAAATTTACTGAACCCCCTAAAATTGGCCCAAATGCCGTTTACCCCAACTTGGGTGCACGTTTGATATCTAAGATAACCACCGTATGCATTACCTTTCTACACACGATGTTTCATCATTTGTCATTATTGGAGACTCTGAAAAATAATTGTCATTTGGGGAATTGTTCATTAATTTACAGGGGTGTAAGCTTATTTTTCACAATTTGCAAAATGTGCCAAACACAAATTTACGCTACTTTGAGATATCATTGTTAAGTTGCCAGCATACTTATTCGATTGATCTTTGCTGGAGAAAACATCCATCCAAGGTTTGTGAAAGAATTGTATTTATATCCATGGTGACTTTATTTACTTTTAAAGGATACACTGTCATTTAATATGCCATTTTTAGCTTTTTGAACATAGTCAAATTGACCTGATTGGAATGGCACTAAAGTTACAATCAGTACTCTCCTCGCTGTCTAGTCAGACTTTAAAACAATACATGTTTATAGTCGGGGTCAGAATAGGCGACCACTTGCGAGTCTGACTAAGTTGACGATACCGAACAATGTCGGCCGTGAAGAATAACTGTGAACATTTCAAAGCTTATATGAACCAGGAAGTTTAACTTAAGGATTATTGCGCCCGTGCTTCCGAAAAATCCGACTCAAAAGGTTTATGTTTTTGGCATTTTAATCATATTTTGTTCGATCAAGCCCCGCCCTACTGGCACATTCAAACCAATCACAGTTCGCGCCGCGCTGGATTGACAACCTTGACATACGCGCAATTGGTCGGCTAATTCTGTCCCGACTATAACGAATCTTTAAAAGTATGCAATTTATTTTCAATAGTTCTTTATCGGGTCATTCCACTTTTTAGAGGGGTACCATTAACATGTGTGGTAAAAATTATATTGGAAACAATGTTTTGCTAAGTTGGTCAATTGTCATCAATGAGAAACTGTAGATTACAAGTATTAAACATTTTTACAACCTCATATAGGGTGTACAAAGATTGACCTCCTAATGACCGCCACATGACCTCTGACTCATTCACAAACTGCAAGCGCAGACAACACATGTAATTTATTGGTGTTTGTAACATTTCGTACGTGGCATTCTCTTTTTCAATCCTATTTCAATGACTTCTACATTACCTATGCTTCTGCACTGTCTGTGGGTTTCTATCATTGCGGGCTGATATTCCATAATACCGGGCCTTAAATTGTACTGGGTAATGAAGAAATATGAACATTCTTAACCACCAAATTTTAATTTTTGCCTTACTGTGTTACACAAATAACCACTTGGTGAAAGCTGAGCAATATGAAAATCATATGGTATATTTATAGAATATTCAACAAATCACTTAATTAAAATAGTAAAAATTATCAAATGGTCAGATTCTTCAAACCTTACGAGTTTCAAAAGTCGCAGGTTGCACAACTGACATATAATACTAATAATTAGTCCTAGGCTTTTAATTAGATGTAAAAGCATCCTCCTTTGATACTGCGCCACATTAACTTTGGCTACCTAACACATGTGAGTATACTGCCACCAGCCGAACTCAGTCTTTAACCTCCTCAAAGAAAGGTGAGCTATTGCACCCTAAAGCAACAAAACCAAAAATTAAAAAAAAAAAACAACTAAATTTCGGGGTTCTCGGCCTTCTCGCTCGCTGTTTCAAAGACTATAAGCTGTGGGCCACCCAGCCTATCTTACAACTTGACCTCACATGATCTTTTGACCTTGGCATCCTTAAATTGACCTCATCAACAAATGAGGTCTCCCATGTTGCACCTATGCCTCTGTTTGAACTTCAACTTTTCAATGTAGGGCAATTTTACATTTTTTAACCTAGTTCTCACTTAACCGCACTGACCTTTGACCTTGGCACATGGCCTTGACCTCATCAACTATGAGGGATCCCATGGTTACCTTGGACACAAGTTTGGTTCCAATAATCAACTTGGGCACGATCGCCGTATGCATCCTCGTATTGTGCCCATTTCATCCGGGACTTGTACCAGAGTTCATGTTTACACAAAATTTTGTTTTTGTTCGCGTGTGGCCTGACACTGCCTAACATTACAATACAAAGTACCTTTTCACGTGAGTAATCTTACAAAAATGTTAAAGAATATCAAATGGACACAAAACAACGACAAGAAGTGATATTTTTCGATCGTACTGTGCCCAACTTGTTCATTGCCGGACGATTAACACACTACAGTGCCAACGTCAACAGATAGTGTCATTTTTTCTGGTATTACTTTCTTACCTCTTAACCGTAATGTTTTAGCTGCTTGAGGTTGGTACAAGTCCCGGATGGAATTGCACAATACGATATGCATTTGGGGATCGTGCAAATGGTCTCTTGAGGTCAAGTACAAAAAAAAAAAAAAAAAAAAAAAACAAAAAAAAACTTAACACACACACATGAACACCATACACACACACATCGGATGCTAAGTCTCCGGGGGTAGGACATGCATACTACAGCAACAGTGAATTCGAAAGCCCCCACCCCCCCCCCCCCCCCCCCCCCCACCCCCCCCCCCCCCGGGGGGGGGTGGGGGGGGGGGGGAGGGTGTGGGGGGGGGTGACGAAAAACCAAAAACAAAAAACCCCCCCCCCCCCCCCCCGCCCCCACCCCCACATGTTTTTTTCACCCCCCCCCCCCCCCCCCCCCCCTCCCCCCCCCCCCCCCCCACCCCCCCCCCCCCCCCCCCCCAACCCCCGCCCCCCCCCCCCCCCCCCCCCAACTACCCCCCCCCCACCCCCCCCCCCCCCTTAATTTTTTTACCCCCCCCCACCCCCCCCCCCCCCCCCCCCCACCCCCCCCCCCCCTCCACCCCCACCCACCCCTCCCCCACCCCCCCCACGCACTCCCACCCCCCCACAACCCCCCCCCCCCCCACCCCCCCCCCGCCCCCCCCACCACCCCCCCCCCCCCGCCACCCCACCACCCCACCTCCCCCCCCCACCCCCACCCCCCGCCCCCCCCCCCCCACCCCCCCCCCCCCCCTTAATTTTTTTACCCCCCCCCCCCCACCACCCCCCCACCCCCCGACCCCCCCCCCCACCCCCCCGCACCCCCCCCCCCACCCAAAAAAAATCCCACCCCCCCCCCCCCCCCCCAACCCCCCCACCCCCCACCCCTCCCCCCCTCCCAACCCCCCCCCCCCCCCCCACCCCCCCCACCCCCCCCACCCCCCCCCCCCCGACCTCCCCCCCCCCCCCACCCCTCCCCCCACCCCAGCCACCCCCCCCCCCCCACCACCACACCCCCCCCCCCCCCCCCCCCCCCCCCCTCACCCCCCCCCCCCAACAATAAAAAAATTTTCCACCCCCCCCCCCCCCCACACCCACCCCCCCCCCCTTAAAAAAATTACCCCCCCCCCCCCCCCTTATTTTTTTTCACCCCCCCCCCCCCCCCCCCCTCCAACCCCCTCCCCCTCCCCCTTTCAAAACAAAAACAAAAACAATATAACACACCCAACCCCCCCCCCCCCACCCAAAAAAAATACCCCCCCCCCCCCCCCCTTCCTACTTACCCTACTCATTGCATTTTTCAAAATACTTATTTTAGTGTTCTCTTCTTGACTCATATCGTACTTTTTCGACACAACTTGACTAAAGCTAGTCCTGTTCACTAACTCTAAATCTAAATTAGACCCTTTTGTTGGAAATTACATACACCATTTGCATGCTGTGGTTTATCCACTAACCCCTACGGATTTAAGTCAATAATTTAATTCCTAAATTATTATGATATGACTAACGTGTATGATCTAAGGTTAAAAGGAGATTTCGTATGATACAGAGACTGCCATAGCAATGCACTAGAAAATTCCCCCCAAATTACCGTTGGAACTCCCCAATGCCCAAATGAAGCATGTCGTGTGCCCTCCCCTGCTAAGTGGTTCTGCCATCTATGCTGTGCGGCCCACAAAATGAACACTCAATAAACCACTGCAAAATACCATCACCGACTATCTTGTACCATCCGAACCAAATCAAATATGGATCACAACACATTTCGGGGGGAGACCTTTAAATATATAGGTTGGAAGGTAAAACTGGAAAACAATTTGCTCCTTAAATAAATTTAGTGATCAAGCATAACATTTACTAAGCCTTACGTAATTAAAATAGCTTTACGTTCAGCTAAAATCGACAAAGTCCTGTTATTTGCTGGAATTATAACGTCACTGTGATTGTCAAGACAGAGAAATATTTGACTTATTTTGGTATCCTTTGAAAGATGATATCATTGATCTATGTTGACACCAAATACTAGCACACTTATGCTCAGTTAGATGAGGGTCGGGGATGACACTAGTAGCATTTGGCAAAGTTCCACTTTGACCACCCTACTGAACATTGCAATAAACTGGTGCATATCACTGGCGGATCCAGGTTTTTTTTGGGGGGCGCGCGCCCCCCTGTAATTTGGCCAAATCTTGTAAAATCAGCCATTTTTTTTTACCATCACTACCTTCCAACACCCCCCCTAGCTCCCATCCAGAAGGACCCTCATTCCTCCCTGTGTCCATTCCCCCTGTGACTTAGCCACCGAGCGCGAAGCGCTCGCGCTACGCGTCTGGGCTCCCGGTGGCTCTGTCAGGGGAGAACGACGGTCCTTCTAGTATGGACTACCCCCCCCCCCGTATTTTGGCATTTTTCAGGGCGTAAGATCCGCCCCTGATATTAACAAAATACAAAGATACAGCCCATTTTCTTCCATTCAGCACAGTTGACACAGGAAAACAAGTAGTCGTATAAGTTGCAACCCTGCTACTGAAAAAAAAATTGTGTGTGTGTGTATACATGTTTTGAAACAAAAATATAACGAGATAATGATCACCTCGCTTTGGTGCAAGTTTCTATAATTTAATACATACATCATACTGCTATCTCCTTTTTACTTGGCACTGGATTTTCATTTATTTACATTTTTTATGTTACTTCTGTACCTCCTTCCTCCTATTTAACAAGATTAGTAATATGATAACATTATAATTTGTTCTTTTGTTTATTACACTTCCATTACAAGGTGGTGTAAACACGTCGCAAGCTTCCCATGTTATTATCTTTGCCACCCTCTTAGCGCTAAAATGATAAGTGTTCGGACATTTTGAAGAGAAAATATGAATGTGCACCTCCACCGGGTTAGGGTATGCCGTCAAAGTTGATGGGTGGGTGGTGGCCACCTGCGGAATAAAAATGCTAATGGTAATGTTTTTTAATTAACAACATTCTGCATTCTATTACTCTCCTCATCGTATATTTATATAAAAAATTTTATTGTGTCCATTATTTAGTTACCGAAAAATGCATGCCTGAAAATATTCCCTTCATTTTGGTCCAAAAATTGATATTGTCGTTTGTCATACACTGTTGTGTGTAACTTCGCAAATTATCCGACCTCGCAGACTTTATGGCGTACATTCTGATGCCAGACTAGGTATCTTGGTTAGGTATCAATGAAAAGAAGGACCGGGATCCACATGTACCAAAACATAAGCATTAGGTGCTGTATAACAATTCCAGATGGGGTGGTAAACCGTCCCCTTGGTAAATTGTGTATATAAACGGCTGGGTAGACGAGGTTTAATGGTCAACACCCCTATCTGATAATGGAATGTCCCGTTATTTTTTCTAATCAAATCAATTCTGAGAATAATTAATTTTAATTTAAAATCACTTGTTGAAATTAGGAACGTTTTATATTTCAGGATGTACAAGACAACATACGCACATTTAAAAAGAGAATACAATTACCGAAAAAATACAATGGTAATAAGTCCAACTATACCTTTTAAAATACATTGTGTTACAAAAAAATTAAGACAAAGAATACACTGTATAAAGAAAGGAATTTAACCAGGATTCCTTCAGCTGATATAATAATTGGCAGAATATTTGATAAGCATAAAAATTACAAATCCTTATATTTCAACAAAACCAACAAAGTATATGGTGCAGTTTTTTATACAAACACAAAAAGTTACCATGGATGTGATTTGTTAAATTGATTAGCTATATATACTTATACTATCATAGAATAAGGAATAAAATAAACATGGCAACTGTGCTATAACTTGCAAACTTTGGCCATTTTTTTCATTTTTCTACTCTTTTTTGATAAACCAGAAAACATACCATGAACCCCATCTACAATGGAACAATCCATGCCTTCTAAGATCTTCTGTTGCTAATGTACAGACAAGATGAATTGTCAAAATGAAATAAAAAGAAATATCAGATATTCTTGTTTACAATGGTACCAGGCTGAAAAGTGGTAAATTTCCCCTTTTTTCATGTGTTGGGGCGCTTACTCCATAGGGTCATTTTATAGGGGGTCATAATTCTCCGTAGGGGGGTACTCAATCTTTTTTTTATACCATCATTTCAATGTTTATGGACACATTTTTCAACCTAAAAGTATGAACAAAGTTTGCCGACCCCCATCTTCCACCGACTGCCTGACTCTCTCAGGCAATCCTTCTTAAATAAATTATTTTATGGTAGACTGAGCAATATCTTCAGGAAAGACTATGTTGATGCATTCGTTATGGACGTCACATGGACGTCTAAGGTTCAGAATACCTTTCAACCAAATAAATGAGCTTGTGCACAAATGATCGAATTTTATCTAAATCAGAGTTTTAATATCTTTGATTGGTTAGTTCAGAATTTTGGTATGTCCAAACAACATTACATAGATCAAATTACACACAATTACCCAAATTAGTTTATAACTATTGTCCACAAGAAAGTCCACTGATGTCCACATGAAGCGTTTTGCAGTTCAACGATTATGTCCTCACAGCTAAGCCTCCAAAGTGACAGCATGCAAATTCACACATAAATATCCTGGTATATTCCATAAGAATCTTCTCATTCCTGAAGGATAACTTTTGTCCAGCAGTTCAAGACGACAAGGTTAAATAAGTCCTCGACCGACACAATATTCCACAGTATATACGCCAGGAATCAACCACGATTTTCTATCTGTCCACATATTGGAATCCTATTTTGAATTCCAGCACTTTCGGCTGCAAAGACGACAGTAGAATAATTATAGCACTCTGCCTCACGGTGGAATGAAAATACAATAAATCCTGAACTATTTGAAGCAATAAATCTACCATTATTGTTAGACTAAAACATAGCTTATAACTAGACTGTTATAGCTTCTTGATTATAAATGCTGCTGGAGAATCTTCTGGCCAAGTCCTCTTCATATAACCCAATATTTCATGAAGTTTTCCCAAGTCTATAAAATAGACATTACCACATCATCGTGCATAAACATAACCTTGCTCTAGCTGACCAACTGGAATCACATAATTTATACATCTGAATTACATCACTCCCCATATTACTTTATGGGGAATCCCCCAGCTCATGCAATGTTTTGATCTTACAGCATAAACAAGTTGACTCAGTTACTAAGTTTACATCTGGGGGATTCCCCATTTCCCTTATTGGGCATCTATCAACAGTGCATTTTGCACGAAACAACTCTAGGATATTCCCCTTTCTCTCTTTTAAACAAAAGTAACTTTTCCCGTGAGAAAATCTTTTCTCAAATCAAATTTGAAAAATAATATTTTATCAAAATTTTGAGGGTAATATAACCAATGTCAATAAATTAGACCTTTTTTAGCTATGCTAGTGTAATGAAACTCTGCGGAACTTAGTAGTCCAAGGAAATAATTTTAGTTATCAAGGTCCTCATATTATGTATCAAGTCCGTTGTCAATAATGCTAGCGAAACAAATATTGAATATGTGTACCGCCAACAAAAATGGATTTACATAGTACGACTACGTTGTCTTAGATGGTACAAATCTTAACTGTTTGACAAAGTTCCTAGGTGATCCTGTGATCGATGGAAACCTGACATGGAAACACTATATCATTCTACATCAACGTTTATTTCTCGAAATATTGGAATAGTAATAAATTGCAACATGTTTTACCTGAACGTATATTGCGTTCCTTTTATGTAGATGTACTTGCCTGGAACACATTAAATACCTACGTTGGAAAAATTATCTAAACTACCGAAAGCGTGCTTTGAGAATATCTTATATGATAATATGCCAGTGTATCTGTCTGTCGTCTGTCTGTCCGCCTATCTTCTCGGAGGCCGGGGTCGTATAGGTCGCGACTTGGTGGGTGGGTGTATCGTGGCGCTGGCCAGATCAAGTTCGATTGGTTTAGGCGGCAAGGAATCGCGAAACCCGAGCGTCATTCAAGCTAGGTGAATCGCGACGCCCGGGGACCGCCTAGTATCTAATAATCCTTACAGGGTGTCACTCTGGACCCTTATTTTGTCACTACAAATATTAATGTTTATGACATGTATAATCTAGAATTGGGTGTCTTCATGCATAATCATTATCTACATTGTTAGCATGTTTTTGATAAGTCTTTCTTGAAGGTTATGTTCATGACTATAAACAAGATTGTGCCACACCATTATAACCTAAAAAACAGATTTTACATCAAAAAGTGCTAGAACGCAGAACCGCCTTCTTTGGAATCCTTTGCCAAACAGTAGTAAATCTTCAAAAATACCTATCATTTGGAAATCATTATACACATCATTCATGAAAAATTAGGAATATGTTCTATTCGGAGTGTGATTAACTATGGTCACAGCATCCAGCAAACTCCCACTGTGCATGGATTACACCAACATCAGGTCACGCACTGCTGCCATTTCAAAACACGTTCATTTACTTCGCATTTCCCATAAAAATCGATGACCGGGTAGAAATTTTTTGTCTAAATGGTTTCCTTTTATACCACCCGAAACCTTTCAACCAAAAAATCAATTTCTAACCGTCACATATTTTTGTTTAAAAAACCTTACTTACACCCAAATCAAATTTCCACAGACCCTACTAAGGCTGTTGTAGATACTCTTATTTGAACAATGACACGCATAACCATCGCTCAGCGGGATGTTTGTCGGCTGCTGTGAACTATTGTTTTGTCTTGGTATGGTCTTGCATGATTTACACCGTAATTCCTTGGCAACTCGTGGCGGGTCTTGGGGTGGTGGTGTGTCTAGTGTTGGTACTTGGTAGGGGTAGTGGTGGGTGTTTCCTTACAGTATAGTGTGTTGTGGTTGCGGATTAAGCCTCCAGTACTTATTTATTTTTCGTTTTGGAGGTGTCCGTTTACAGTCTTTTTGGCCGTTTGTTCACTTCCTCCATGTTGTCCAGTATACGTTTTATATTATACATATATTTTGCCTGGAAATAAAGATTGAGATTTCATCACGTCTTAGTCCACATCGCCCACAAACCATTTCCCTTGCGTAGGAGGTGGAGGCTGATGCCAAGTAGAATCAAGACGCTGTTTAGAGCATGAATTGGTGGCAAAACACTAATGGATTCAAACTTGAAATAAATCTTACTGACTAACATTGTTGTTTTTAAACATGTATGTTCGAAATTTGTCTGTAACAAAGATTCTTGAATGACAGATTAAAAGGTTCATTGACGTGAGTTAAGTGTCCCCTGGGGGGGGGGGTGGGGGGGGGGGGGGGGTTTTGGGGGTTTGGTTTTTTTTTTGGGGGGGTGGGGTTTTTGTTTGGGTTGTTTTTTGGAGAAGAGACTGTTCTGGTACCAAGTGTCATGGAATATTTTACGTATGGATTCACGAATTTCACAGTACTTTTTTGGCAAAAATCAGATCTTACAACAGTGAACAACATTGATCAAATGTACATGCTAACAGATCCTTTGGATTGCAATGAAGACAACTTTATTCTAAAGAGGCATATATTGTGACTTGTGGTACTTTGCAGGCAATCATAGTATCTCTGCGGACGGGCTCCAAGAAGATGAAACGTAAAGTTTTTGAAAGCTTACGCTTTACTCTTTCAAATGATATAAGGTAATGACCTGATTACATATCTAAATTGCTATGTTGGTGCATGTCAATAAATTAGACCTTATGCGGAAATAGTCCCGGTAAATAATATACTATATCGAGCTTGTCGTAAACCCATAAATGTCTAACTCGAACAGCTACTTTTTTGTTTTGTTATCCAAAGATCGATGAACGATCCCAATATCCCTCTTCCTTTGACGGGGGTTGGCTGGGTTTTGCACCTCGCTAATGAATTAGTTTTCAGTCCATATCCGGCCACAACGGATATAGTTCATGGAATAGGTACGTCATCCGCCCACAAACCATTGAACTTGCAGGTGGAAAACAAGCTGACGGTCTTGTGGGTTTGCGAGTTTTCAAGTGCCTCGGTTGAAGAATTGGGCCTTACATTGATTTATGGGCCTTTCTGCAACGGCTGTTTCTAAGACTCAAAGGAATCATCAAGCTATTCCAAGGCCGTTGTCGTCTGCGTAGGAGTACTGCGAACAATCTCCCTTTTTCATATCTGAGACGTAGATTTTGTGTTTGAAGAGACTGGGTGCCCAGGACATAAACCTTGTGGGACACCATTCCGAAGTTTCGCTTGCTACTGCGTTGCCCATTTGATGTCTCCATGACGAAAGATCTGTCTTGGTGATCAGCATTGACTTGAAAGCTTCGATCAGGGAAATTTGAGTAGCTTGAGGTAGATTCTTCGATGCCAGACTGTATCGTTCGCAGCAGTTAGGTCTATGAGATTACTCCAAACTTCTGCTTCTCTTCTGGCAGGCTGTCTCGATGTCATTAACTATTCTTGCTAACGCACATCATTGTTTGATGTACCTCTTCGAATCCAGCTTGGGTGCGGGGTAAATTTGCCCCGACCGTATCATTTTAATCCTGATCCTGCCGAGTATCATCGCTCAGTGCAACACTTGTTATTTGTAACATTTTCGGCAACTCGTTGTGAATGCGTTTCGGCAATACGCTATGACCCTTCATATGGGCAGTTGACCTTCCGCAACGCGTTTGTAAGCTCGCACTCGTAGTGAAAGGTTTGCAACCGTTCTTGACTTTCCCACATCACGTTACATATACTTGCCAACGCTTGTGGGTCTATATTTGACATACATCAACAAGAAATTCATCATTCTATTTGGCCGACACTGCAACATGCCGTTTGAAAAATTTTCATCAGCACTTACTTTCACAACTGTCGTTGCGGCGGGCCATAACGTATGCAGTGGCGTAGCTAGTAGATGGGGCGCCCGTGCAAGATGTTAAAACGTGGCGCCAGTTGCGTAACCACCTTTTTTTTTCAGGGGGGGCGGGGGGGGGACCTGTTTTTATTTCAGGGGGCAATCTTATAATTAAAATTTGTTAGTATAGTATATGTCCTATGTAAATCACTAATTTTTCAGGGTGCAAGAGGGGGGGTCAGATTCCCACACGGGGCAGCTGCCCCTGCCCCCCCCCCCCCCGGTTACGGCCACCTGCGTGCGCCCACTAGCGCATAGCGGTGAGCAATAACGAGTGAATCAAGGAGGGCTCCCCCGAGGCCCCTAATGTGGTCCCTGGCCGAGGTACAAGGGGCAGAGCCCCCGTAACCGGAAGCTTTCGGGTTTTAGAGAGCTCTCAGTTATCTCATTGTTTTGAAGAAGATACTGCCCCTGGCGGAAGTCTTGAGCCTCTCTGGTTTTAGATATGTTTTTTGTAAGTGCCTTGGAGAGATCTAATTATCTCATTAATCTTGAAGCGATACTAACTCTACTCCCGGCGGGGATCCAGGGGCGAGCCCCAGAACCTCTTGGGTTTTAGCACTTCTGAGTGCCTTCGGAGAGCTCTCAGTTTTCTCATTATCTTGAAGCAGATTAACTATCTGGCTTCCCTGGCCGGATCCAGGGGGGAACCACCTAGCAGACTCTTGAGTTTTAGCAGGTTTTGAGTGCCTTCGGAGAGCTCTCGGTTATCTCATTATCCTCGAAGCAGAACTATTATACTGCCGGATTTTTCTTTGTGGTCTTTTATTTCTCTCCCCCAGCTACCCACTGCTTTATGGCCTTTGTGGCCTTGAGATAGAGTTGAGAACACGCGTTAGAAACTGATGTTTTATCATTTCAAAAAAACCATTTATAAACCACTTGGTAGAAGGCAATGACCGATCTCCATTAACTGGGTTTTTGGTAATTATATGAAAATGGCAGGAGATAATTATTACCATGTTTGACCTGTCTTCATAAAATTTTACATAATACCTCATTTGCACATCTGTTCTGCTTCTCTAATAACCAAAATATAACCCTTTGGTAGAGGCCAGTGACAGATTTTTATCAAACTTGGTATGTGGATAATGGAGGAAACAAGTATTAACAATGTTAACTGTCTTCATAAACTTTCCATATTAAAGGGGCATTTCGTGATCCACAGCCTCGTCCCCCGATTTACCTCAAACAAATTGAGCTGAACCGTTAGCCCAGCATGTGTGCCTAATCTTACGTAATAAATTCGATCTACTCTAGAAGAAATTCGTAATTTTGTATTTTCTGTCCTTAAAAAGGACATGTGGAAATTACAAGTGGCCAATGGGACAGAACGATACAACTTATTTGCTCATAACATCAAAACGCAACATCAGAATCAACTGGAATTTTGGAAGTAACCTTTTCTTGAGGATATCTAATGATTCGTGAATCATAAACAAAAATAAATGCGCTTGGATCACGAAATGCACCTTTAAGTACCTCTTTTTCATGTTATGATTGTCTAATAACCAAAATATAAACCATTTTGTAGAAGCCAATGACCGATTTCCATAAAACTTGGTATGTGGGTAATGAAGGGCACTAGAATTACCCAGAACTGAAGAAAATGACCTTCCAAAAATGGCCCCGCGAACGTAAATTTAGATATTTTTTTTTTTTTTGCAGAGGCTAAATTCAACTTTCCCTATTGAACACAGGTCCACTGTTCGCCTGAGGGTGGTAGGACATGCCATCCTTAGAGCAACATTGTATTGAAAACGGTATCAAAACCAGGCGTGAGCTGAGTGCCAGTCTTTTTCAAAGACTTAGCGGTAGGAGAGCAATCTCGCGCATATCGGACGGTTACAGAAAAAGACTTGACGGTCACGAATATTTAAATTAAATGACAGTTATTGGAAATTGCACTGTTTTGCAGCGGGTTAATCCACTAAACCAGACGGATTTTGAAGTAAAAATTATGCAAAATATCATGATATTTCTAAGATTTATTGAACAAAGGCTTAGGCCAAACAAAAAAAAAGGTTTCAAGTAAGCCGCGCGAATTTTGTTTGTGGAGCCATTTTTTACTGCATTTTTTTTAAAAGAAAAATTCCATTTTTTAGACAAAAATGCCTCAGAGATAGAAAATTTCATTTAAAAAAATAGCCCTATGTTAGTGATTTCAATCGATAATTTTGTTTGTTTGATTTGCGACTGTTTTGACTTGCCAATTTCTGGGGGCATTTAAAAAAAGTTAAAAATAAAATAAAAAAGTGCATTTCGCATTTGGGTTTTTGGACTACCTACTGGAAACAAACTGGATTTTTTGGGGGGGAGGAGGGGGTCTTAAGAGGTGAATTAAGAGAAAATGCCCCTGGGACCGAGACTGCCGTAGAAAATACACAAAAAAAAAAAAAAAAAAAAAAAAAAAAAAAAAAAAAAAAAAAAAAAAAAAAAAAAAAAAAAAAAAAAAAAAAAAAAAAAAAAAAAAAAAAAAAAAAAAAAAAAAAAAAAAAAAAAAAGTTTTGTTTGAGACGATATAAGGTAAAACATGCAAAGAAATAACTGTGCGGGTGGGATCTCGCTTTGTTGGCAGTCGACCCCAGGACCAAATCAAGCGTTTATTTTGTGTCCAGCCTGTGCTTATAGTTTATACTCATGACATGTCATGATGTCTCATGACATGACATGATGTACAGTTGACATGGCTATTCATATTCAAATTGGCCATATCAAATGCATGAATGCAACGATAAATTTCCAGATAAGTTATTAACGTTTTTCAATGATAAGTCATGTTGGTGTACATCTGATTTGCTTGTTTATATTTGTATTGCGGACTAGGCCTGCCCTGATGTGTGTGTGCCACTGCACTGGGCAACAGGGGGCAACAGCCCAGGCCAAGCATGCAAGGCAAATGAAACTGATGACTGATGATGATGTGTACACTGTAGCATGTAGGCCGGGCGGTCATGACTAGAGGAGGCCCATTTTTTCACCTCAATTTCTGAAAACTATGAAAGCCTACCAGTACCATAAAATTAGTCCCAATATTATTAATCATGTAATGTTGTAGAATGTAATATAAATATACACATACATGCAAGGTTTTTCATCAGCAGGCTAGTATTAGATCTTCATTATGATTCATGTCATGGGAATCATGGACATGGGAAATTTCAATTTTGTACAATTTACAAATCATACTACTACGGTACTAGTAACCACAATTCAATCTTCTCAGACTCAGCCTAAAGGCTAGACTCGGCTTTCTAAAATTCTTGTGAGGGGTGCTGTTGACCCCAAGACTTGACACATCACAGCCACTCACTTTTTGTACCAGTATTCAGTAACTACCACGGTCTTGTTTTCAGGACGACTTGTTCCCCCAAGTGCACATGCTAAGAGCAAGATTAACTTGCAAAGTTACAGTAGACTGAGTGTAGTACTATCTAGTACTGCTAATGCTATGATGCATGGCTATCTTGCCTAGGCTAGGCTTAAGTGGCCTATCCCAGTCAAGAGAGGGCCGTTCTTTTGTGACAGCTACATGACAAATCATGCTATTGATTGAGCAGTGAAATACAATGCCGTTATGGCAGTCACTCTGATTCACTCAGGGAGTGCAGCATGCAGTGACATGGCCTGAGCCTAGCCCTAGCCTAGGCTGCTAGAGAATTAATTAGGCTATAGTCCATTTCTCTACCTCCGTGCAGTGATGTCACAAACTTGATGCAGCTTTTACGCACACGGCAAGATATGCCGTCTTTGTGTGCGCACAGTTTACTGGTGCGACAATTAAATCTCGTGCTGACGTCACTGCACGGTGACAGAGTTAGGCAAATGGAGTATAGCCTAGTTCCTTAATAATTGTTTGAACTAAGCATACATGGAAAAAGAATGTGAATGTGTAGTTTAGATTGCCATGAATGTATTTTGAAGTACGCTTATTAAGTCTTAGTTCAATACAGTATAGAAGTACTATTGGGCATGTTGGGACAAATGGGTCAGGCCTGGCTTACTGGCTAAATCAGCACAAGTTGGAATTGAAAAAATAAAAATATAATAATTTCCAAATATGAATTTAATCATCTCTCATTTGAAATAATTATTTTTAAGACTTTGTTTTTTTCCTTTCCATTTGGGTATCAGGCCAAGTAAAAAATAAAACAGTTGATCGTCCGGACTTTTGAAAAAAGTGGTATGGGAGGCCTTTATTATTGTTATTTTATTATTTTTTCAAAGATGGCCGTCATGTCTAAGATGGCACCATGATATCGTGAGAGTGCGTGTGTGTTGTGAAATCGTAGTATGGCAAGAAGGTTGAAGAAAGTGCTCAACAAAATGAAGGATCCGCTTAAAATAGGTATGAGAGTTCAATAGTGCTCCACTTTTTTTTGTTGACTTTGTTTTCCCCTCTTTTGGCCTTCTGTTTGGTGGTGTTGTTGCTTTTTTTTAAAAAATAACAATAACAAAAATTGGTGCGGCGTCCAAAATCGGAGCGGCGGGGACGATCAACTGGTTTATTTCTTTACTTGGCCTAAGACTATGCCAATATTTTATCAATCAAGAGTGCCATGGTTAAAGGGGCATTTCGTGATCCACAGCCTCATCCCCCGACTTACCTAAAGAAATTGAGATTTTTTATATCATCAGAACCGTTGGCCTGTGGATCAGAAAAATCACTCCAAAAAGTAAATTGGGCAAGAAGTGTAAGTTTTAACCTAAATACCCTTTTTTTATTACAACTCTTTCATATTTTGATGGACCAAAATGTGTCCATCAAATGTAAATGGCAACAATCATAATTTGTTGGCCTACTTTTTGTGAGAGGGTTTGATTTTTTGATAGATTATATTTCATTTCGATTTCATTAAAGGTTTATAAAATTGTATTGCAGCACAATAAAAGCTGACTACAACATTTACAATTATACACAAATAAAATCATTATATCAAAAGATATTTTATAAGTCATTATTCATAAAAACAAAATCATTTATAATACACAATTTACCAAAACCACACACCACTCACACCATTAACCACCAATCACATCCACACACTCACTTCTAACACACTAGCACACAAACACATATCCCATTCAAACGCCAATCACCAATGCATCACCAGAACATAAATTCACATAAAAACATCAAGAAGATACTAACAGCTGTGGTCCTTGGCAATTTAGTCATGAACAGTAGTGGACTTTGTTTGTCCGATCTTGGGGGTCCTAAATTTTTGCAGAGCAAATTTGTCTGAGTTTCGTAGTTCTCTGCCGTGGTATGGTGCCTCTCCTAGGTGGCACCCGTGGTGAAGCGCCAGACTCAGAAGAGAGGTTGAAAAACCCAGACAAAGTTGTCACGTCTATCATGTAAGCCTGAAGATTGCCAGCTCAAGAGCTTCCCATAAGTATAAGAACCTTTGCCAAGTATGATCCTGCATGCCCTTTTCTGGATCCGTTCCAGAGCGAGATCTTCAACGAACAGCAATCTGGTGGCCACACAGGAGCACATATTCATCAATTGGGCGAACTAATCAGAATAGATGGTTACAAGATCATCAGTTGGCAAGTTAAAGTGTTTAAGGAACTTCAATAAGACAGTCAGAGTTAGCCTTTCTTAATCACCTCACAGATATGGGCTTACTCATTTTAGATCTGAACTGACATAGACACCCAGTATTTTTGCACCGAGACCTCTTGAAGTGGAACTTGATCAATTGTTAAGAGCTTGAACCTCACTTGTTTCTTTAGAAAAGAAACTTTCATGTGGGCACATTTAGAAGGGTTCATATGCCTAATGTTCTTGGCCCAATCACTGAATTCGTCAAGATGGTCTTGCATGGCTGAAAGTTTATCACGGAATTGTCTCATCAAGGTGGGTCATCGACATATTTTCAATGTATTAAGGCTTAGCCGTAGCCGCGTCATTGACCAAAGTTACAAATCCAAGTGGGCCAATTCGTGTTCATTGTGGAACACCACCTTTGAGTTTTTACCCACTTGCTTACTATATCCCCTTATACCTGACACACTGTTCTCCTCCATCAAGGAAGTTTGCATCCCAAGCAATAACTGATGGACACACGCCAAGAGTGATGATGTTGTTAATTACGAGGTTATGATCGACTAAATCAAAGGCTTTGTTGAAATCAGTGATAACAACAGAGCTACTGACCAGGTTTGTCAAATTTTTTAGCAAAGTGTCCATCAGTTTTTTCACAGGTAGTGGTAGTTGAAACTCCCTTCCTATTCCCCTATTGGTTAGGATCGATTGTTACTTCTAAATCTTCTAACACCCACTTAGCCATAAATCCCTCGGCAACTTTTGCAAAGTGATCGGTCAGTGAACGTCTTATGTTTTTCCCAATTTGCGGGCTTGGTTTTTGGAATTGGGACTACCACAGCCCTTTTTTCCCTGAGATGGTCATCCCTTGCTTTGTAAGACTGAATTTAGGATATCTTTAAGTGGCTTCCGCACTTCCTAAGAGAACTCTTTATCAACCTGAGAGATACCATCAGCCCCCCTGCTTTCCCCACCTTAATTTAATTTATTTAACATCTGAAAGACCTCAAACCCCACTCTTCTACGTAAGGGCATGGTTTAAAATCAGGCAGATATGCCGGAAGCTTAGTAGTATCAGGGGTTTCGATATCTTGGATCCTGAAGCAAAAATATCCATTAATACTATTACACACTCTCAAAGTCATTTAATCAATACCCGGTGGAGGTTGAATAGTTGTTTCAGTGTTACCTAAGTTTGCCATGAGTTTAATCTGTTTATACCATTCACCCGGGTTGGCCCTTTTTTGACGTGCACCCTGGATTTATAATGCTCTTTCTTGTGCTCTAAAAATCCTGCGACGAACTTTGTTACGCAAGCGTTTCCATCTGCTGGAACGTCCCTTCCGTGGAAACCGTTGTTGTCTCTCAATGATTAAGCTCTTAACATAGCTAGTCATCCAAGGTTTGTCAGATGAGGACTCTGACTGTCCTTCTTAGGAAGTGAAAATCCATACCAGATTGATGTTCCGTAGAAGACGTTACATTTACCAGCTGCTGTTTGCTGGTCGTACACACCTACCCAATCACAATCATATATCCAACAACCAAATTCCCGAATATTCGAGTCCCTCATTGGTCGTACCATTCGCGACCGGATCTGTTTAGAGATTGTACAGGAACTGGTCAAAGGACCCTCAGTCCACATAATGATCACTCTTCCCGATAGGTGAAAATATTTCTGGCTCTTGGTAATAATGATCTAATGTTAGTGATTATTTTATCAGGATGTGCGTCCTTCGCGTTGGTTTTTTGACAACCTGGGAAAGACATTGCCAAGAAATCTGAGAGTATCCAGTTGATTCAATCACCAAATATTACTACACCAGCATCAGGGTGTTTGGTTTCTTTATAATCGAAAACCATCCAACAGGTGATCAATGAGATCTTTTCTCATCTTTTTTTCTCCAGGGCAATATGTCATGGCATAAAAAGCACCGAAATAAATCACTGGGTAATCTCTGCGGTATTACTTTTACCCACACTACTTCCAGAATATCATGCACTTTAATATCATCAAATCTTTGGGCTCCAATGGTCTCACGTGGCTAAATGGCAACTCCCCCTCCTCTTCTATCGGCCGCCTTTTTGTTAATAAGTACCATAATCATCACTCTCGAAATGCTCTTCATTTTGCTTGGGGAAAACCAGATTCAGAATACACCGGCTAGATCTGGTCGCAAGTCAGAAACTGGTCCCCAATATGGTGGTTTTGTTTCACGGTTGCCTTTTTTTTGCAGGTATCTAATGTGTTTTTCTAGTAACTTCCACATAGTCTATGTAAATAATGTGGATTATCTTGTTGCCTGTTATTTCTCTTTAAAATAAAAGAAGTCCAGGGTTTTTGGATTTCTAATAACAAATTTGGCACGAAGAGTACCGATGGGTCCAGTGGTGCCGGTTGTTGAGACGGCCTGTTGAGGATCCCATGAGTTCCACAACATATGTGAAAAGCAAAACTTTGGAGCTTCCTAACTTCAAAAGTATAAATGCTAGAGAACTCAATTTCACACACCTAAAATAAGTGTATACTTTATCATTTAGACAATTTTTGTACACAAAAATTAAAATGATTAATTAAATAGTGTTAATTAGGTGGAGTTATTTTACCAACATACTAACCGTTTACCACTGAAATATATAATTCCCAACTTTTTGGCGTGTCAGTTTTCAACATTCATGCTAAGAAGTTAAATTGCACAAAAATAAAGATAATGTACATTGTAACACAAGTTTATTGAAATAAATTTCCCAAGTATCAATTAATTATATGCTAATTAGAGGTCTGGCATACAAAATAATAAATTCTGTCATGGTCAAAGTGTGCCACAGACACACCACGTCATGTACTCAGCTTTTGGAAATTAGTTTTTCTTTGTTTTACTTCATACATGTATGTTTTTTTTTTTTTTTAATGTTTTATAATAAATGTAATTTGTTAGTTGTGACTTATTTAATTACATATGGTTAATTAACATTAAACTGAAGAAAACAGATCTATGGAACAACAATAAAAAATTAAAAATATTAGCAAAGAGAATAAATGTCTACAACTACTTCCAAACATATGTTTCCCCCTATTTAAATTCATTTTTAGGTATATTTCAAACAGAAAAAAATAAACTAAAAAAAAGTAAATATAAGCCATAATTAACAAAAGGTAAGCCATCTCATACTACATTCAAACATTTTGCCAGGTAGAAATTTAATTTTTATATTCATTTTAGAGAACGCAAAAGAAAAATCTAGAAATGCCTGAAATGGCCGGGGGAAATGTGCATTGGTCTAGAGGCAGTGCAGCTCAAGGCTCTTGTGCAGGCCCAGGCCTTGTGCTCTTATACTTCAAACACTGATGAACCCAGTGATCTCCTTTTGTCAACATCCGATGTACGACATGATTTTAATAACAGTGGTTGTTGCAGTTCGCCCAAACACTTAATCGTTGAGCGATTATTTTCTGTTTCAATGTCACATCTGATGGTATGGTTTGCCTGCAAGAAAATTTGTCATGCTTAGGCCACACTTATGCTGCAGGAACAAATGTACTTCATGGTTTTTTTATGATTTTATGAAGGCAAACAGAAAAATGTTGTGTATAAAAACGATCTGCTTGTGATCCCGATTTGGTAATGCCAGTTGGTTGTGTGATCTATGCCGGTATTGACTTGGCAGTTGCAAATGAGACTTCCACTTGTCCTTAAAGGTGCAGGACCATGAAGATATCACGTGTTCTATAGCTGCACTTTAAAAAACTGGAGCATTGTTGAGGCAAATGTGTTCTAGTATTAAATGTTAAATCACCCTGAACACTGTGGTTAAAACCCTAACGTTTGTAAAAATGTCCGTATATTAATTAGAACACCCCCTGTACTAAGTACAAAGACTTTTCAGCCACCCTATACAACATATTTAAACACATGTGTACAATATAATTTAATTTCCCATTTCTTATTTTAAACATTAAACTGCTGACATTTCTTAAATACCCTATGTCAAAATTTGGTTATACGAGTTTTTAAATTCTATTTTAATGTGCCGAAGAACCACATTACACACTTGAACCACCCGGTATACTGCAACTTGGTATAATTTCATTAAAAAAATAAGAAATGTGTTGAAAATACAAAGTTTGTATTAAAACTAATTTAGAAATGGTAATATGTAAAGAAAACACTTCCACAAGGTTCATGCTCCATCCGTGCCATAGTGTTTAACAGGTGAAGTACGTTTTTTGATCCCCGGTATGTGCGTGCCGCACAGGCAACCCTGACTTATTTTTTATGGATAGCCCTAATGAGTATCATTCAAATTCATAGTGGTTGGCTCACTCATTTTGATTTTAACAAATTCAGGGTCTTCATTATGGTGCAGAAAATGAACATTTTCTTCATGTTACAACCTATATAATTTTTACCCACCCTGTAGATTACGCTTATTTTATTAGCATTGAAATCTTGGGAATATACGCTTTCCAGCAATATATAATTTTGTGGTCTCAAGTGTACACATTAAAAGTTAAAACTGTTGAATAAAATTGGCGTGGGTTTTTTTCAACTTTTTGGTGTAAAAATTAAAAGAGACCTTTTCTGATTGCGGAGCATCTACACTAAGGGTTTGTATAATTGTGCTAAATTCATCAACTTTATGTTTAATTGGTATTTTATGTCACTTTATTCATCAACTTTTTTTTTTCAAATCTATTCTGTTTCAGATAAATTTTTACAAACAAATACTGTTTTTCTTTTCTGGTGAATGTTACATTTTCGGACAAAATTAGAAAATTGTGTCGGTCAAAAAGTGTTAAATTCACCCCTCAAAAAGTCCTCATCTGAAACTACTTGCAGGCAACTCAAATTTTCTACAGATTTTGCTTTTGTGAATTTCATAGTTCATAAGTAAAAATATCAGAAATTAACTTGTAACTGCAAAAAGGGTTTTCTAAATAACCTGTACTGAACCTATGTCTACTGTTTTTCTCACATATTGTTACTTCGATCAAAGATGGAGTGGTTTGGATCAATGGGCCGCCCCTCTCGATGAACATCCTTACCCCCTGTTTTTAAAAAACAGTAATTTTTGTGGTCTAAAAGAAAAAATCTGCTTCGATTAGAATAAACTATCACAATTGAGGCTGTGGAGTTCAGCATTGGTAAACTTGAAAAATCAGTAGGCAGGTGGGCAGGCTGGTGTAGTATATGGCTCCTACATTTGCCTTTCACCGGGTTCAATTCCCTGCAGAGCCTATGTCATACGAGAATTTGGTTGCCGATCCATACACGTCCTTGCAGGTTTTCTTTGAGTACTTTGGTTTAATCCTGCATCTAAAATCAGACTTCTTTCTATAATGCCTTCCTTGTTGTTCTGGATTTACTTGTTGTGTTTTACCAGCCTAATGCACTACACAGCGGCACCATGAGCACTTCAGTGGATTCGTCACATGTTAAAAGAATTAAATATTATTATTATTAGACCAAAATGAATGTCTGTTACTGTTAGTGGAATGTTTAGGGATACTCCTGGTTATATGGATTGTATAGTGTATCCAATAAAACATCAGTAATGATCAATTAAAAACTGCAACAAAAGCTTGATTAGGATACAACTGAAAAGGTTTGGTTCTTGGGTGTTTCATTCATTGGCTACTTTAAAGGTGTGCATTAGGATTGTCTTTGGGACCCCCAACCTTCACCCACCCACCCCCATTTACCCAGAAGAAGTATCGATTTTGATATCAGATGAAAGGCGGAATGTTTCTCATTGTTGTCCTGAAATTTGAGCCCTCAAATCCATTTCATTCCCAAGATATAAACAAAAACCCACGGTTTTAATGGTTAACCATCAATATTAGCACAGTATTGAATAGGGCATTGCAATATGCATTATTGCTTCTACCATAAAACTGCAAGTTTGTTTCCCACGGTACTTGATGGGGCATATAGTATGTGCTGGTGTCAGCACATACTATATAAATACTATACTATAAATTGGAACAAGCACATTTAAAGGGACACAATGGCATGAATATATATTCATACATACTGAAATAAAAACAGTAACAGCAAGAGTTTGTGGCAATTCCTGCCACTGAAAATCAAGGTGTTGACATCCCTGCCATAATTTACAGTGTCTAGCAAGTTTTCAAAAGCATTCAGACCAGGATTCAGGCATTGTACTTCAGGCTTGCAGTAGGATATTGATCTGACAAGTGAAAGGTGGATTAGCTGGGATAAGCACATGGGTCATTCCATGAAGTTGGGTACACAAAGTGTGACATGGGGGTCAAAATTTGAAACATATTTGATTGAATTTTATATATCCTTTTTAAATACTCTGATATGTGGAATTTCCAAAATGATAAACAATTTTTGTGGATTCTTGCCACTTTTAATGCTGCATCAAAAGTTTGTGCTGGAGTGCAGACAAGGTTGCACATGTAACATGGACACCAAACTTCATTCTTTAAGTCTGCACCACAGACAATGACAATTGATATGGTTCACTTGCATAGCCTGCTTAAATAAGTATTGTGAATGTATACATTGCTGGAGGAAATTTAGAACCAAGACTGTAGACACTTTTAAAAGAAAATCAAAATATATTTTATGTCATTTTGTGCATTTTATACACATTTGGTAGTAATAGTTTTTATAATGAAATCATTGTTTATTTAACAGGAATTTCATCTGACATGAAAAAGAAGAGGCTCTAATAATACTATGCCACTTCTTTTGTCAAGTTATGCCATAAAATAGGGTGACATTAGTATTAGATACCTTCAATGGGCAATATGTTACAATATTTCACATGCAACTGGACACCAAATCTTTCGTGTCCAGTTACACGTGAAACACACAGATATGCTCAGTAACTTATTTATAACCAATAAAAAGTTGCCTTTGTTCACACAATGATATTAAATAGCGATTTTACTGACATGGCAATGTCTAAATGTTATTTTTTTGGAAACAAAGTACCGTACACACTCGGGTATAAGCCCACCCTCCCAAAAGGAAGATTTTACTTCAAATAGGGGTGGGCTTATACCCGGGGAGGGGCTAGAACTTGGGAAATATCAGATACAAAATTGCAATAAATATCATTTCAAGAGCATACCATCTAATATACTTTAGTTGAAGCAGATATTACAACATTAAAAGTAAAAGTTAAATTTTCCCATCACATTCCTAAAAGTAATTAGAGCAAACAATGCATTGGGCCCTACTTTGATGGCTCTATAGAATAGTTCAAGTTTTAAAATGTGATTTTGTTTGTGTAATTACTGCCACATTGTTTCTTGAATGCTAAAATTACCACCTGGGCTTATACCCGAGTGTATGCTAGCTCCTGTACTTTCTTTAAATATTAGGGTGGGCTTATACCCGAATGTGGGCTTATACCCGAGTGGTTACGGTAATTAAAGATGTGTTAATGTATAATGGGGTTTCACACGTAACAAGTTTAAATGGATACCAAAGCACAAATTTCACAAAATTGTTGGTATTTGGAAATGTTTTGTATACTTCTGTTTTGTTAAAATGAAACAACTTGATCATACCTAGTTTTCTTGAATGAAAAAAAATATCACCTATGCCACATAAGAAAATTATCATGCTATTTGCCACTAAAATACAGGTTTCACGTGTAACGGTGTCCATCTGGACACCAAAATTTCATTTTACTATATTTCCTTAATTTAAAGCAAAATCAAAACATCTTTTCAATGCACATAATTCCACCATGAATGGAATAGATAGAGACAGTTTGTTGCAGAATGAGGTCATACACATAGTAAAAATTTAACTCCAAAGTTTCACTTAGTAACATTTTTTGTGGACACCAAAGTAATTTTGTTACAGAGTGATTGGGTATAAAATTATCATATCTTTTTGTTTCTGGAATTTTGATGTTAGTTGGACTTAAATTCCTTTCTGTTTTAATAATTCTTTAAAAATTAAATTTAAGTAGACCAATATGTCACTTGGTGTGGTTTTTACCATCATTTTTTTAGGTTTCACACATAACATGATTTTGTGGACACCAAATGTTACAGGGTGATACTCTTTTTTGCCCTCAGTGCATAGTTAGACAAAAACATGAACAGATAAATTATGCCTTAATTATTCATGATCAGGATGCCAACTATCAGTATTATCAACTTGAAGTCAATTTTAATGTCAGGAAAATGATCAAAATTACGATTTTTGACAACATTAAAAAATGTCACACCATTTTTACCTAAAAACTAGTAAAATATGCAGGTTTTTGATGAAAATAACCATGTAAACTTTATGCAATTCATTTAAGTTTGGTATCATTTTAAAGCTTGCAAAAAGCTCTACAGTTACAAACAACTGCCAAAGAGAAACAAATACTGGTTAAATCAGCAAGGCTGATTCCATGATGAAAGCTGCAACAATTGATTGTGTACCCAAGTTCATGGAATCACCCACATACACAATAGCAATGGGTCTGTGAGCTGATGACTGCATGCTTTTCAAGTTTGATAAAATGCTGGCAGTAATGTCAGGCTTGTCAGCATCCTTGGTTGAGAAGCTTTAGGAAAAAATTATATCAGGTACTTTTCCTTTTTTTACAAAATGTAAACACCCAAATTGTTTTGAAAGTTGTGGAAGTGATTAGTGATTTCAGTAAGGGTCCATTTTATTATGTCTGAATATTTTTTCATGCCATTGTGTCCCTTTAAGGACACACATACATGTATGATCATGATCACTTTTTAGTGCGTGGGCCACAATCTTGTCCGAAGCTGGAGCTGAAAATATCTTGGCCTGCACAAACACGTAGAGCAACTTCAAGTTCCGAATTTGGAATATTTTACAAATTGCAGTTTTCTGATAGTATGTGGGAGTAGTTTTCATCTTCTTACATTTGTAAAGTGGTTTTCTTCATCATCGTCTTTGATGTAGGACAATGTATACATGTATTAGTGAAGATGTTAAGTAACTTGAAGTTATTTTTTTTACTTTCAAAAGAAAACTAAATTAGTCACAAGAATTGAACCAATTTGCCATCTGTTTTGGCAGAAGCAATATTTTAAAGGTACTATCAGTGATCCACCCAAAAGTATCAAAAGAGCATTTGTGGAATGGTATTACCACATTTTTTTCCTGACCATAGGGGTTCTAAAAAGGTATAGTTTGAATGATATGGGCCAAAAGACTTGGAGTTATTAGGTAAAAACAGCAAAAATAGTAAAAAGGGCAATTTCAGTTGTACATGGGTCAAAATTTATAGTGCTCCAAAGTTGGATAAAAAATGATAGAATTGTTGGTGGAGCTAATAGGACTTACATAAGGAATTGTTTTAACTACCAGTACCTTAAATGTTTGGTTAACAAAGCAGAGGGCAAGCAAGGTCAATGTCCACTGTATGCTGTGACCCATGACCTGTTTTGCCAGTATTGTGGTAACCAAGCATCACAGATAGTGCAAACTAGTCCTTATTTTAATCATTTTAGCCAGGGGAATGACTTCTAGCATAATTTCTTAACAAAATCAAAGCGACTTTAATTTTTGCCCCTGTACAAACCAAATTGGCCTTTTTTTACTATTTTTGCCATTTTCACTGTATATCTGTGAAACAGTAGACTGTAGATAGTACAAACTATACCTTTTGGCAAACCTTATGATCCGACAAACAATATGGTGTCCCTTTCAACATGATTGGATCATTTGAAAATTTTGCCCCCTGTATAATCCTTGATTTCCCGGATTCCCCTACCTGGTTTTTGCTACCATTCCAGAAATGCTGTCATGCAGATGATAGTGCACTGAGGCTGGATAATAAGTATCGTTTTGCCACCTTTCAGAGTACCAATATGGTCAAAAATACCTGAAGGCGCAAGGACTAACAGAAAACATTATTCTTTTATGTAGGTACTGCCAGTTGTAGGTGTCTATTGTTGAGATCATCTTCCAAGCAGCATAGTTTTGTTGTGAGGATTCTTAACACAACTCAAGGATATTTCACTTGGTTTGAATCTCTCTTTTCAGAAAATGGGTAAGTTGACAAGTTGTTAGCACTAGAATTTTCCCTCCAAATTGATTAATGATAGCAATTATGTGATTTGGTAAGTTGATGAATGAGATAATACTGTTTAAAATAGTTTTACAGTTTTTATACAAATTTAAAGCAATAATAGCACATTTTTTTGAAGAGCGCCCCCAATTTTTCAAAAATTTTGAGATTTTTACACGGTTGCATTGGTAACTGGCTAGTAAACTATACCTGTGAATGGTTAAGCTCAAAAATTTCTGTGTCGCAAACGAAGGAATTTTGTAATTAGAATCATTAATATCGGATCCGATAATAATTCAACGGCTGCTGGAAACGGCCTTCCAATATGAATTAGCCGGGAAATAGCGCCGTGTACGTGTCTAGTCTACGTTCATCCATTAGTTGTTTTATTGGTTCAGGCAAGTCAAGTTAGAGGTAATTTACTTGAGGTGGCACTATTTCATCATGGACGGACATAAACTAAGCATTTCCAGCTCTGCCGTTAAGTAAATCTGGGATCCCAATTACAAAATAGCCTATTTTATGATAAATACGTATTTTTTAGCATTCTTGTTCGCAGGTATAGTTTCTTAGACAATAGACCATTTGCACGATCCCCGAAATGCATCTCATTCGGTGCCCATTTCAATCCGGGAACTTTTACCAGCCTCAAGTTGGCTAAAAACATACGGTTAGGAGCGTAAAGAAAATACCGGAAAACCTACCCTATCTGTGACGTTGCACTATAGTTGTGTAATCGTCCGTCAGGTGACAAGTAGGGCACAGTACGATCGAAAATATCACGTTTTGTCGTGAATTTCAACACCAGTGCCTCGATTGTTTTTTGTTCCATAGATATTCTTCTACATTTTGGTAAGATTAACTTCACGTGAAAAGGTACTTTCAGGGGCATAGCCAGGATTGTAATTTGACGGGAGGCTGAGACTGTCTTTGTGCCCTAAATTTGTCCAAATTAGGCTGATTTTGCATGATTTTGTCAAATTTGACGGGGGGCTAGCGCCCCCTGAGCCCCCTCCCTGGCTACGCCACTGACTTTGTATTGTAATTTTAGGCACTGTTCGGCGACGCGAACGAACAACAATTTTTTTTTGTAAACATGACCTCTGGTACAAGTTCCCGGATTGAAATGGGCACCGAATGAGATGCATTTCGGGGATCATGCAAATGGTCTATTACCAACATAACTGTGCAAAAATATCAAATTTTGAAAATTGAGGGCGCTCTTCAAAAAATGTGCTATTATTGCTTTAATCAAACTATCACACAATGCATATTAGCTTCATCACAAAATTATTGGAGCTATGAAGTATAGACAGTAAAGCAGGGGTAGGATGGGGGACATTACGCAATGGCGGATCCAGGATTTGAAAAATTTCAAAATTACCAAGGGGCTGAAAGGCTGTAACTGGTCCACAATAGCTCAAAATGGGCTGATTTTGCAAGAATTTGCAGAATTACCGGGAGGCGCCCGCCCCCTCCGCCCCCTCCCTGGATCCGCGCCTGTTACGTTGGTTCCCTCCCAGCTAACAATTTAACGTTTCCAGAACGTTGTCAAAACGTTTCAGTTTGGTTACGGAAACGTTTCAATGAAACGTTTTGGTAACGTAAAAATGTAGACACTTTTTTACGTTCTAGAAACGTTTTCCAAAAACGTATTTAAAACGTCCTTCAAACGTTACTAAACGTTTCCGAAACCTGGTGGGAGAGGGCATTGGTTTTTGACAACGTTGAGGAAACGTTTTGGAAACGTTTCAAACGTTTCTACAATGTTTCTGTAACGTTGTTATATCATACTTTTTCTGGTTGCCAGAACCTTGGAAACGTTTCTACAGCGTTTCTGTAACTTTGCTATAGCAAACTTTTTTCTGGTTGCCAGAACCTTTGTAATGTAAGCAAGAACGTTTGTTAAGTGCCGCAACGCATCTGCTACGTTTGAACCGATTTATTTGTCCATGGATTTTGTATTTTTGTATTTGTTAAACATAAGTGTTTCCCCACAAATATCGATATCGAAATAATTTTATTTAAACTCCATTCATGTAATATATAATATAGCGCGCAATTAAGATAGGCCTACATAAGCCGTTTGTGCTTTCTCGTGTTATAACATCGAGTAGTGAAATGTTGAAGGTGGTAATCAGTAAAGGAACACGTATGTGATGTTTTCATAGGCCTATATTATGATTTTGTGAGAAGAAAATGGCGATATTGAATGTTGCTGTGCAGCTGTGGTGGGTCGTTCTTGAATTGTATTGAAATAGAAAGAATGATATAAACCTACCTGTAGTTTAAAAATACTCTTCCCTTATTTAAGAGCTGTAGCTTGCTGTATACGAATTGTGATACGAGTGTGTTAACCCCATGTCCAAGCTGTCATGCAGAAATATGTAAAGGAATGGGAGCATGTTACACGGTACATTTTAGCGAAGCTTGTGTGGTTGTTCTCCTAAAATTAGCGTGTGGTATCCAGGAGATATGCAGCCTTAAAGTAGTCGGCGGAGCACAAGAAGTATTTCTATATGTCACATGTGAGAATCGTCAGTACAGAATAGAGCAAAATTAAAACAGAGCGATCCAAAATGGTGATGATGTCTTGACCGTTGCTGTGTCGCTTTGTTTACGTGATTTGAAACATTGACCTAACTGTTACCACGATGGAGTCGGATTTCACTGATCATGGTAGAGACAACAGGTGCTGGTCATACATCATTTGACCTGACTGAGGAGTTGACTGAATGAATTCATATGAACTTCGAAAATAAATGAATTGATGATGTACATGAAATAAAACATGATAATTGATGGTGGATCCCATTTAGTAGATACGATAAGGTGATCGAGTATGAATGAGATGAAGCATACTTTTATCATTATTAGCATACTGCGATCATATTATTATTATTATTGTTATTAATGTTGTTATTGTTATTATTAATAATTGTTATTGTTATTATTCTTATTCTTCTTATTATTATTTTATGCTGAAAAAAAACACACCATACACTTCAGAAATGCATTTTCAATCGTTCGGTTACATTGAAACGTTCTCGGAACGTTGCGGTTTCGTCTCGTCAAGTTGGTTGTTAGTTGGTTCTAATGAAAGTTCTGCGAACGTCGAAGTTTCGTCTTAATGAGATTCATATTTTTGGTGATTATTAAAGGTAGTAAATCCGTTCCATAAACGAAATTTGAATAACCAATTTGTAATACGAATGTGCAGTCATGTTTTAAAAACGTGTTTATAACGTTTCTCAAAGACGGAACCAAAGTAGAACCTATTGGAAACGTTTCAGAAACGTTTCGTAACGTTTCGTGTTAGCTGGGCTGTGACTTTGGTCTCTCATCACTTTACAACTGACCAAAGATGCAGGTACATACTACTGAATGTCGGTAACTCATTGGCCAATACACACTGAAAGCTCTGACGTAGGTTGTTTTGAACTGTGGTTCTAATTTCCGTGCTACGCCATTGCAACTCACACATGATTGGTGTAGATCATGCCTCCGCTACCACCTTGCGTCGGTGTGTTGCATTTTTTACTGTGTGACGCTCGGTACACAGCATGCGTCCTTGAACCATCACTTCCACAGTGTTTATCCTATACACGCAATTACCGTGTATCTCAGCATATCAAGCGACAATTCGGGAGGGGGGTGCATCTACTAGTCACAATTGTGACTAATTATGATCGGCCTGTACCTGCATGCTTGGGTAGTCTGACCCATAGAGCGAAGCCCAAGGCGCAGTGCACCAGCATAGGGGGACATGTCCCATCCCAAATTAATATTATATTGCCACAAAACAAAAATCCCCAATTATAAGCATAGAAATGCCACCAGAGAGTGTTTGGCATGTACCACGGTGGGGGGGGGGAAAAAAAAAAAAAAAAAAAAAAAAAAAAAAAAAAAAAAAAAAAAAAAAAAAAGGGGGGCATGCCATCAACATTGAAATTGGCATCAACATCCGAGTACTAGTCTAATTCAAAGACTTAATGGTTGGAGGGCACTCTAATTCATATCGGACAGAGACTCGACTAAGGCTATATTTATACTTAGTCTCATCTAAAGTTGAAGGTGACGTCATCATGCGTCTTTGCATTCCCACTAGCGTCTCGATCGTGCCGCCTTTATTCGCGTGCATATCATGCTCTGATTCCAAGCATAGCGCGTATGATTCATGGGTGCACAACATAAAAGTCGCAGTGACGTCACCTTCAACTTAAGACGACACAAACTATAGTCATGAATATTACACTGTTTTGCAGTGGGGTTAATCCACTAACCCGGCGGATTTTGAGGTTGATAATTTATTCCAAAATTATCATGATGTTACTAATATTTATTGAACAAAGGTTTAAGAGGTGATTTTGTAATGTCAGTGAGACCGACACATTTTGCATAGGGTCAAACAACTCTGTTGTGTCAGGCCAGTGTTGTGCTTTTGCTTTGAGATTGTGAAATATTTTTATTCAATTAAGTGAATAGACTATTATTATTCATCTTTGCAGGCAACTTACAAATATGTTTGGCTGTCTTACTGCTGGGCTGGTTAGCACTGCACACAGGTTAGTACCACAAAATGTTACACACAGCCACATAAAAAAATTATCAGATTCTCATAGCCCTCCCTCCCACATCTTTGGGATAAGGCCAAACTTTTTTTTTTTGTCAATTTTCTTAAATTAATAGTTTTTTTAAATCCTAAAAGGTTTTGATGTAATGAGAGCCTTATTGTTTCATTAATCAACCATACTTTATGTAACTATTAAAGACCTCTAGGGGGTCTATTCCTTGTAGCTCCTTGTAAAATGAAAATAAAAAGACCCCCCGATTTTTGATGGCGCGGCTGAAAGTCGGTGGTAATATTAATTTTCGATGAAAACAGCCATATTTTTATCGTATTTAATTAAAAAAATAAAATCTGGCCCTCCCTCCTGACTTTTTAGAGACCACTCACGCTACGAAACTAAAAAATTATTTTAAGGGGCCTAACTACATAGTCCACTCGTTATACGCCGCATCTTGCCTTAAATGGAAGATTTTACCCAAAGGAAGGATTGGGCTTATACCCGGGGAGGGCTAAACTTGGTTGAAAATATTGGATTCAAAACATCCACCAATAATGCTGTTAATATCATATTATTCACTCAGGTAAGCTATAGTCCTGCACTTTATTGTAGCAGATAAACAGTAAAATAACAATTAATGTCTATTTTCCAGTTATAAATACTGTTCCTCTAAACAAAGCAAGCAAGCCCCTTTATGCATGAATACTTTGATAATCCAAATCTGTTGTTCAAACACCAAGGCCAACCACTGCTAAATGGAAATTATAAAAAATAGTTTGTCTCCTCAAGTCCTCTCGCATTCAAAATAGCAACACAAAACAGTCTAAGACCCCTGAAGATGGTGTACATAATGTAGAAATAGTGCCAAAATTACACCTGGGCCTATTACTGCATGTATGCTAGTTCCTGCATTTTCTTTGGAAATGGGAGTGGCTTAAAGCCGAAGGTGGGCTATACCCGAGTGTTTACGGTATTAGTGTCATTCAAGTGGTCATTGCATACGCACGTGTTTTTTGCATAAGTAGTCAGGGAGCCGGGGGGGGCCACTTGTATTCAAAGGTGGATATGATGCGTGAACATGGACTTTCAAATGCACCCTAAACACGTATTTCACCTAGGAAAAAACAAGCTAAAAACCCTAAACAATTATTTTATCGTTTATGATACCCTCACACTACGCAGTGCAATTGAATCGTAAATATACCGCTTTATTATCTTGCTTTGCTTTACTTCCAAGTTCTGATTACAACATTTTTGTTTTTTTTTTAAAAATATTTTTGTACTACATTGTAATACGCTTTTTATGGTTAAGAAAAAAACATACCCTTTTTTTCCATATTTTGCTGATTTTTGACACCCTAAACCGATGTACGCGCGTACCTCCGCCTGTTGGAACAGACACCTTTTTAACAGCGTTTTCTTGTTCACGCATCTTTTCCACCTTTGAATACAAGTGTCCCCAAGTTGCCCCCCCCCCCCCCGGGTCGGGGAGGGGCTAAGGTGGATCCTGTGTGCTAGATGTTTCCCATCATTTTGACTCTTGATCTTAGTAGTGGAACACCTAAAAGAGTAAAAACTTGGGTATACTTGGTGGATCGTGGGGCAGAAGGGTTAAAATTCGATGCCGCCAATTAATTACTCAGGTGGGGAACTTGCCAAGATGAGCTAGAATTATTATATTGTTTCCTTCACCGAGGTGGGCTAACTCCGGCGCCATATTGGATTTCTCCATACACTAATTAATTGGAGTCCCTCAAACCTGGAACCTAGGTAAAGACGTACCATTTTGCGTTTGAATGAGGTCCCTCATAATATACAGCTTTTACCCAACTTTCGATTGATGGGTCGATCATATTACATCTGAATCGCTTCTCACTTGATGGGTGCAGGGTGAAATGGGTACTGTCAAACATAAAGCTGCATGTGTCCAGCTAAATTGTGAATTTTAGTTTTAGCAGGAACAATTTCATCAGCAAGTATTATCTATAAGCATCTTAGCAATTTTTGCCTATTTTTTCTCTCCCATGGGGTCAAACCATTATGCATCAATGACCATTAGATCTGACCTTCTACAGCAATATGAAATGAGGTCAACGTATTTGTATCCTTCGAGTATCCCTCGTACGAGAGCTCAATAGAAATCCACCGCTTCCGGGCATCCGCGGCCATGAGCCAGTTGGAAACTAAACCGGCTTGAGATACTGTATCATCAACAGAAAACACACAGTGTGGCCCATTTGGTGACACCACATGACCCCTGATTAATTTATTCCGTAAAGTCGCTTTAATTCATCCAGGGTCATGTGTTGTCAGGTCAGTGTCATGATCACAAAATGAACACCGAAACATACTGTATTGTGTGTGTGCGTGTGTCGTAAAGTTAACCTTTGGTCAAATGCTTGTGTGTGTGAATACCTTAATTCCCAATTGCCACCAAACTCAGTTCATAGGTCAAGCATGGACACTTGCATGTATCGGGGTTCAGGGTCACACCTTTAGGTCAAAGGTCCATTGGAGTCCACCTTGTGCAGAAAAGTGAAGGAAAGGTAGAATGCGAAAGCATGCGACACATAGTGGTTTTGAGAGAACATTGAAGTATGAAGTGATGATGCATGTGTATACCCAGTCTTGCTTTTCATTTTGCAATGCACTTGTGCTTTGTCTACATGTGGCACAAATTCCGTACCATGTATACACCGATATCGCTACTTCCGTACTTGAGTAGGACAGAGTATAGAGTCATAAAGATTCCAAAATATATAGAGTTTTTGTCACCATCTGTGATCATTGGTGTTGGAGATTATGTGTCAAAAGTAGGCTAAAATTTGTAAAAGGTCATCTCCTTTGTACAGGGTCAAATCAGAAGTCCTCCAATTTTGTTAAAAAATGAAACAAGCAGTTTTTCATTTAGCGTCAATGTGTCAAATAAGGAATATGTTGTGGCATCACAAGCAAAGAAGTTATCATGTTATGTTCCAAACTAGTCATAGGGCAACCATAATTAATTTGGCAGTGGCCTTTCTTTGACCTTTATCTCAGTAAGGTAAGCATTTAACATAATCAAATAGCTCAAAGTAAAGCTTTTTGGGAGTCCAATGTTCCCTCAGGCAATAATTATGCAAGTATTTTAATATATCAAAATCGTATGCGTATACATTGAGACGGGGTCTAATGCGAGGTACACATGAGGAGTAGAGGTTAAAGATCATTCAGCATAGCAGGTCACTTAGGGGCATTCAGAACACCTATGTTGGACTGACTGTCCTATTTTGGTTTACGGTAATCATTTAAAATTCCTGTATTGCTTGCTTCATATGCTTTAGACTGTGTAACCTTCACATACAGTCGTGGTAATCATCATAAGTGTCACGATTGACTACTCTTGAGCGACATGAGGTGTACTATGCTCGTATAATAAACTTAAAAGTACAACTCCACACAATGCGATCACTCCAGAGAGTACCATGAAGTCCGATGCACAAGAAGAACGTAGTAATTCACGTTGATTGTACGAATAGAGTAAGGATTATTTACAATCTTTCTATCCCACTCACTCTCCAGTCGGGAGTTTTCCTTAACCTACACACTTTTTTTCCTTCTGACAACTTATGAATTCGGAAACCTCACGGAATAAACCTGGGCTTTATTCCGGGGTTTCCGAATTCCTAGTGTGTCAGAAAAAGTTTGTCAGATGGGTCCGGTTACGGAACTCCCCCCATCTTGTGCCCTTTCGCAGTTTTAGTCCCCCGGGCAGGGCAATCACATAGAAATGAATATGTTAAGGCTAAGCGCTTCCAAACCCAGTGGCACTCGGTGGCAGAGGACCCAAAACAGATGGGGTTTTTGATTGAGAGACATCAAAATGGCCCCAAAATAATGTGTTTTTTTATCAGGTGCCAAAGTTGAAAAATTTTCCAAAACAATGGGGTCTTTGATGAAGTTTTTGCAATTTTTCTCAAAAACAGAGGTCTTCTGTAGAAATTTCAAAATTTTCCCTCAAATAGAGGTGTCTTGGGTGACAGGTATAAAATTAAAACATATGGGGGTCTTGGTTGAGATTTTAAAAAAATGGGGGTCTTTTGTGCTGAATGCTGAAAAGGGGGTCTAAGGACAAATTGGCAACCCTGAAGTTTCCCGAGTATCTATTTGGTTTGTAACTTTGCAAATATTTGAGTCTGGGGGGGGTTATGTAAAAGTATACATTCTAAGAAAGCCAATTGGACGATGACCTGATGGTTGCATCATATTAATATATGAAAAGTTTCCATATTTTGGAGAAAAGAATAAAAAGCATGATTTTTTTTGCCCCAAAATTTGCAGACGCCTAACAAAACAATTTGAATTTCAGATTTTTTTTATGTTCTTTTTTAGAAACAAGACAATTTGTCTAGGGACGTGGTTTTTTTTTTTCATTTTTTTTAAATAAGCTTTTTTCGAAATATAAGGGAAATGTCAAGAAAGTGTGTATTTTTACTTTTCTTTTCCAAATATGAGTATATATTGGAGAATGTCTTTAGTTAGATCGACAAATGAAGAACTGAGAAAAACCGTTTCTATAGCAGAACCGATTGCGTATCGGGGAAAGTTAAACCTTACCTTTTACTTCGGTATATTTTGAGTTAGCGTTGTCTGCCAATTTTCCAAATTTTGCAAAATTGAACATTGAAAAATCATTTTTTTTTAGAAAAAGGGGACTTTTCAAACGCATTCATCTGTCTCTTTCGTCAAATACATTATACCTTTGCACTCAAAATTGATATGTTTGTGATGATTCAAATACATCCTTACATGCACATATTGAATCGACACATCTTTGTCTCTCAACTCCAGAATCGAAAAATTGAAACTTTCATATGGTCTAACTTAGCGCTTTGTTTACAATGTTCAAATGTTTTTTTCATTTTTCAAGATGCGTGTTGCCGCAAAAGTTATAATTAAAACACGCGCACGCTTCATTTATGCAGCAAACATTCACCACGCGACGCAATGCTGCGCCTTGCGTCTACGGCGTAAATGTGCTTAACGAGACCATGTGGTTCTGTGTGACTTTAAAAATGGTCAAATAGCTGTTTTAAATCGGCAAAGAAAATGCAGCTCAGGATTGTCTGCAGGTGGAATACCTTAGTTGGTAACGATAAAACACAGGTTTATGTTTAACAATGGTGCAAATCCGAAAATTCACGTAACAACAAAAGTACTAGTGTTGACACTGCCCTAACAAGCCTTACATACACATCAACCCCAAAGTGGGAGTGACCCGCCACCCCACCGGCCCGGTGCAGTTCATGACTGCTATACTATACACCTAATATGCAAAAAATGTTTGTGCTTTTGTTTAATCGCTGTTCAAGTAATTCTATTTTAACGCCGTTGCCTCTTACCGCAAGCGTCGGCGCCACAATGGTTCATCACACACACAGTGATGTTAAGAGGCTTGGCTATTTGGGCTGAACTAGTGTAGTGAAGCAATGCATGACGACCCTCAGATGACCATTGACAGGCACGTAGCCACTTGTGGTTCCGATGGGGCATTTCCTCCCGCAAAAAGTCCCGATCACAAGCAAAGCATTTCCCGGTCTGGGCAAAGATCCGAAAAGGGGCTGATTTAACATTGAATACTTACTGTGTTTTATTTCCCGACTTTTCCTCAAAACTATTCAGAGGGGGCACTCTTCCCCCCCCCCCCCCCGCCTCCACCTGGCTACGCCAATATGGAACCAGTTGACTTTCTCTGAGTGAACTCATTGATAGTGCCTTTAAAAAGTCCACTAACAGTGATTCCCCTCCAAAAATTTAAATTGGCAGGAATAACTTAAACGTGAAAGATAAGTCGAAGAATTTTTTATATTCTTTTTTTTTCCCAATAAAAAGGGGACAGAAAAGGAACACACAAGCATTCTCAAATCTATGCATCTCTATTACACTGTCCATATGGAAAATATCCAATCATGTCCTTATTAGATGCTTTTGATCCTTAAAGGTGCGTGTTCCGATCATCTTTGGGACTCCCCACCCCCACCACCCCCCCCCCCCGATTACCCGGAAGTATCATCGATTTTGATATTTCGATTTGTTTTTTTTTTCTCAATTGGTCGTCCTTAAATAGATCCCCTGCTTGGCTCCCCGAAATAACCCCGTACACGACCGGACCGAAACGGGTCGGGGTGCATTAGACATTATTTCCCATCCGGTCCGTCCGGGACAAATTGGGAGGGGTCGGGTAGGGTCGGGGCTAGGTGGCTTTCGGTCCGGGGAATAATTCAAGCTGTAAAAACTCAGATGCACCATTTATGACCCTTATCGAATATGTCCTGTTCACATTTCATCTTTTAAAACGCAGAACTTAAAACCGCATACACTGCCTGTCTTCTTTCAATTCAACCATGATCGTGACTTTTTTCGCCGGAGCATTGTGTTGGTGAGAAACCCCTCAATACTGATGTTGTTTCATCCGATAAAATGTAAGAAACTATTCATTTGGGCCGATACATACCTATCATTAGTCATATTAAATGTCGGCTGATATCAATGCAACATAATGCAACATTTAAAACATATTGAAATCGGGAAATCGGCGCGCGTATTTGCCCTCTTTATATTTCTGGCTTAGAATACGCTACGCAGTTGTTACGTAAATAGCGTCGTGACTCGGGCAAACCTGTGGTCTACAGATTGCTGTCAATATTTGACACAGGTTGCTTGGTATGACGCAACGACTTGCATAGAGTTTTTTTTTTTTTATAAGGCAGTTCAGAGTCCAGATAATAGAAATTTTAGAAAATTAACATTGAGGGGGGGTGTAATCGAAATTACAAATTGACGGGTTATGCCTCCGGAGCTTCTGCCACCCATATACCCAGTTCTAAGGAGTTTCTATCGGCTGATTTTTACACATGTTTGGCATTTTTCTCAAATCAGGACCCATTTCTAAGGCTTTTTTTCTGTTTTAGACCATTTTTTGAAAAATGGACCCATATCTAAGGATTGTCTCGATAATACAACCCATAGACCTATCCGCGAGGATATTGGCTTGAAAATGGACCTCCCTGTAATAGGGATTTTCTGTCAAAAAAACCAACCATTTGGGCAGCACGTCCCCGTATACCTTATACACCGAAGTACACGGTAAAGTTATGTGCGCCCAGATTTCAAAAAATTGACCGGCTCAGGAGCTGTTTAAGGCAAAAAAAAATTGGGTCTCCGCACTAGGTTTTCCAAAAATTTCAGAAAATAAGCTGTGGATTTCCCTCAGTTTCAGCTACTTTTTGAGGTTTGCGAAAACAGTTGGTAGTAAATGCTTTGGACCTGAAAAGTAGGTCTCTGGAACTGAAATGGTCCCTGAAATGGGGTCTCTGGCACTGAAAAGAGCCTGAAAAATGGGGTCTTATAGGCGGCACATTACCCATATACTTCAACTTCATTCCCAATGTGATACCCCACCCGGAGGACGGGGCGCATACTCCCGCCCAATTACAAATCGCGTGACAGCGATATATAGTGCGCCCTTCACGACAAGTGCTCCTTGTTTCATTTCATTATGAAACAATAAGGTCATCCGTCACATCTCATTCCGTAACAGTCACTGATATAGTCCTAACATTTACAACAGGATTGTTTTCAATTATATACTTCAGATTTCGTAAAAGGTAAAATTTGACCAAGAAGGCAAGGACGCAAGTTTTTTACAATAACGTAAATACCAAGTAACGCGGTAACACCACAGCAGATTGAATCGAATTCACGTGTTAAAAGTTCAAAAAAACTTCACAGTGCACACGGGGATTACGTGAGCATCCGTCCTTTCTATAAAGAGGCGTCCCGTCCATGAAAAAGCCAGCCGTTCCGGTCGGATGCGGGTTTTTCCCATTAAATATTTGGTCGTGTCGGGGGCGGGGACAGATGCAACGGGGTAGTCCGGGGTCAGGGTGAAAAAATCTTGCCCCGCCAGGCTCTAATCCTGACATTTGATCCCTCAAATCCATTTCATTCCCCAAGATTTAAACAAAAACACCGTCAGTTGAGTGGTTACCATCAATATTAGTCACAGTATTGATATCACGCTTGCAACATTCATTATTGCGTCTACCATCAAAACCGCAAGTTTGTTTCCCTCGGTCTTGATGTGGGTTGGTGTGCAGATTGCCAGGCTCTCGATAATCAAGTAATAGACACATACACATCGGAACAAGCACCTTTAAGATACATATACTGTTACAAGCATGCAAAATCTGATTTGTAATGATATTTTTTATAGTGCCTTGAACAAGAAAATGGAGGTCAAAACTCTATTAGTTTTACCGGCCAATTGTTGTTTTTCATTTACGATACTCCCTCTTTATTTTTCTTTAATTAATAATTTTTACAGAAGAGGTAGGACCAAGTTCGGAAGCCGTGGTTGTATATACATCGACAAGAATCCAAACGTACCAGATTGATGCATCTATGACTTAGGCCTTAAAATTTATTATCCTTACATCACTAAGACCTTTCATACAGGACAATCATTTAAACCGAGGGGTGAAGTGTGCTCGTGTAATCACACTAACTGCAACAGCGCCCCCTCAGTAAAATCTGCAGGTCTAGATTTCTTGTGTTTCGTTGCAATTGTAGTTTCCTCAGTAATTATGTTTAATTGCATTTGTTGTCAATTCTAAATTAACAATAGTGTATTAGAAGCCAGTTAAAGCAATAATAGCACATTTTTTGAAGAGTGCCCCCAATTTTTCAAAAAAAAATAAATTTTTGCACAGTTGCATTGGTAATTGGCTAGTAAACTATACCTGTGAATGGCAAAGCTCAAAAAGAAGGAATTTTGTAATCAGAATAAGTTTTCAACAGCTGCTGGAAACGGCCTTCCAATATGAAAAAGCCAGGAAATAGCACCATGTATGTGTCATGATGTTTTTCATGAGGTTGCACTATTTTTTTTAAGGTGTTGGCATTATGATTTGGTTTCTAAGGAGTACGCGCAAGCCGACTTTAATAAACTCGGAGATGAACAAGCGTGCATTCGTTTGCGATTTAAGCGTCGCAAAAATTCATGAGCGATTTTCCACCTCTGCGTTTCCGCAAATTTGTAAAGCGTTCGTAAAATCGCGTAGAACTCTGATGTTGCTAGGACTTGTCTAAGAACGCGCCTGATTAATTACGCGTCTCACCTTTCACGCACCCATTTTTTGTTTTGCTGCGTGACATATATATAGGCGTAAAATAACGCGAGACGCATCGTCTCTAGTGAAGACGGAAATTTCACTCAAAAATTGTCCTTTGTCGACGATTTTCACCATTTTTTTATTTCTGTATTTTCAAGTATGCAACTTAGACCTAAACATATGTGAAAATCAGGAAAACGTTCGGCCCCTTTGTTATCTTTTTGGGGCACTTAAGTATCGGTAAATCACATTTTCCCATAGAGTTGCATGGTAAATAATGTAAAATTTGAGCAAAAATGTACTTTTTGAAAGTCTTTTTTCTCAAAAACGAATATGGTAAGCCATATTTTTTATTTCAGATTTGTTATCAGCACAAATGTATGTACTATATATCAAATTTTAAAGAAATTCTTCGGCCCATTTAAATCATGATTCCAACACCTTAATGGTCGGACAGAAATTTGGCATTTCCAGCTCCGCCGTCTAATTACAATCTGGGATCTTGGATTCTAATTATAAAATTGTTTCTTTTATGACAACACTCTTGAGTATTACCTTTGGCAGGTATAGTTTACTAGACAATTACCAACACAAATATGCAAAAATCTCAAAAAAATGTGCTATTATTACTTAAGGATAGGGTAAAAGTGGTGGCAATTTGCATACCCCAACACTTTGCAGAATGACCACCATATCAACACACAAAAAATAATTTTGCCGTAAAAAGGATTTTTTCTGGGCCCAGGAGTTATATAAACTATTCCCAAACTATCATATGAATATAACAGTCACATGGCAATTTGCATATGCTGCCATTTTCCAAGGCAGTTTCAATAACCTGACCCATCTGACACACTTTTTCTGACACACTTATGAATTCGGAAACCTTAACAAGAATAAACGTGCTTTATTCCGTGAAGTGTTTCCGAATTCGTAAGTGTGTCAAAAAATGTATGTCAGATGGGTCAGGTTATGGAAAACTCCCATTTTCCAAAGTGGATGACATCTCATTGACAAAAAGCATATTTTTCTTATTATATAGCTAAGGAACAATTTTAAACTAATTTTTTGAAGGGGTCTTGGAAAATGATAATGTGTGCTCATTGCCATTGCTTTCATATTCCTCTGACGGTTTTGGAGTTAGATCAGTGGCCCTACCGAGTCGGTTTTTTTAAAGGTGGGTTGATAAGATGGGGGAAATTTCCAAGTCGTTCCCCCAGAGGGGGCAAAATGGTAAGTCATCCCGGTTTATTTGTTCAATTAAGTCTGAATTTTACAAAATGCGCGCGTAGCGTGCGAAAATTAAGAATTATATTTACTTAATCTTTTGCCCAAATTTAGGCTGAAATTGGTCGAAATTCCCCGAAAAAGTGGGATATGTATGAAAAATTGCATATTTTGGTCCATATTCGTCCCGCTTTTTCGAGCCAGAGGGGGGCAACTTGCCCCCCGGTCGGTAAGCCACTGGAATAGGATTTATTGTAACACTTTGACCAAAAACATTATTAACACCAAATCATCTCCGTCTAGGCTAACAGTGTTGTTCATAATAAAGCCCCCCCCCTACGAGTTTGGATAAAACACTTCAAGGAAAAATGAGTTAAGCTACCTAAATCACATGATTTTTAATGACCGGTACTGTCGTAATCTGTGAAATCATCGATGTTGTGCACAGTAATGTAAATTAGTATGGAAACTTTGACCTCGGTGGGTCGCGAAAAAAAGCGTCCCCTGCGCGTTTCGTTGGATTATTGGTAATCAGCAAAATAGCGTATGTGAGGTGATTTTGCTGGGTTGGGACTTTCCATTTTGACCTTAATAAACGCCCTCCCTTTTGAAAAATGCACCCCCCCAAGGGTGTTTATTAGGAACAATACGGTATATAAAACTGGTCTGTGTTTCTAGCTACATCCCCCCCATAGCGCCATGCGATATAGGGGTGTGTTGTTGAACTCCAGGGGTAGGACATCCAATCTAACAGCAACAATGAATCCAAATCTGCAAATCATCATCCAGCGTAACCCACATGTAGTCTTTTTCAAAGACAAAGACTTAATGGTGAGGGCACTCCTGGCAATATAGGATGGAATACAGACAAAGCCTGGACTATGAAGGCTATACGGTCATGAATATTTAAATCTAAATGACCGGTTTTGGAAATACACTGTCTTGCAGCAGGTTGAATCCACAACTCAGACGGATTTTGAAGTCAATAATTTATTCCCCTTTTATCATGATATATAAGATTTATTGAAAAATAAGGTTTAAAATAAAATGTGATTTTTAATTGTCACTGGGGGGCGGACGGCTGCATAGAAATGCGAGTAAGAAATTCCATAAATTATCGTTCAAATCCCAATGCCTAAATCGAGCAGGTCGTTGCCTACCCCCTTCTCTGATTGAACGCCTTGATTACAGACAAAATACATTCAACACCAATGTCTTCCAGGGTGCTAGGTAGGTCTTCTGCCTTGGAGTGGCGGCCATTTGGAAAAGGGTTAGTTTATCCAAATTGTCACCACTTTCACTTGTGACCATTTTCATGAACTCACTAAATTTAGTTGCTGTCTGAATTGATCAGAGGTTGGCAATGTGCACCATTATATCTGAGTGAAAGGGTGGAGCCTATGGGTAGTCGCAGGGGCCGCTATGAAGGTTTTTTTTTTTACGGGGGTTGGTTGCGGTGGTCTTCGAAACGCGGACTTTTTTGGAAAAAAAAAAAAATGGACCTAACCCCCAAAATTGGGAAATTTTTGGACGTGTTGAACATTCAACACCCAAAAGGGACTTTTTCATCATATTTTCTTAAATTTGGACCTTTTATCCAAAAAAATCGACAGAAAGTCGGACTTTCCCTTTGTGGAAATTTGAGGGGTTTCTAGATGTTGAAATATATATTTTTTTTGTGTGCCAAACTAAACTCCATATTAAAGAGAGGCACCTAGACTGCTCGATTCCAATTGTAGTTTCCTCAGTAATTATGTTTAATGGCATTAGGTGTCATATACCTTAAATTAACAATAGTGTATTAGAAGCCAGTTACACGCATATAGCACATTTTTTGAAGGACCTCGTGCCCCAGATTTTCAAAAAAATAATTTTTGCACAGTTGCATAGGTTAAATTGGCTATTAAACTTACTGTGAATGGGGCATAATCATGAAGCCTCAAAAAGAAGGAATTTCGATTGTAATCCGAATAAGATTTCCAACAGCCTGCCCGGGAACACGAGCCCTACCTTCCATATGAAAAAGCCAGGAAATAGCACTGTTATGTGGCATGAGCCGTTTTTCATGAGGGATATTGCCACTATGTTTTAAACGGTATTGTATGGACATTATGATTTGGTTTCCAAGGAGTACGCGCAAGCCGATTTAAGTAAACGCGCGAGAATGAACAAGCTGTGCATCGTTGCGAATTTAAGCGTCGCCCCAAAAATTCATGAGACGATTTTCCACCTCTGACGTTTCCGCCAAAGGTGTGACCCTAAAAAGTGTTCATAAAATCGCGTAGAACTCTGATGTCTAGGACTTGTCTAAGAACGCCGGCCCTGATTAATTACGACGTTCACCTTTCACGCACAATTTTTGTTTTGGCAATAGAGTAGACATATATATAGCGTTAGTAAATAAGCCGAGACGCATCGTCACTACCTAGTGTTGAAGACGGAAATTTCACCTCAAAAATATGTCCTGTGTCGACGATTTATTTACCATTTTTTAATCCTGTATTTTTAACAGAAGCTTATGCATACTTAGACCTAAAACATATGTGAAAATCAGGAAAAGATTCCGCCGCCCTTTGTTATATCTTTTTGGCGGCACTTGAAGGATCGGTTAATATCACTGTTCCATCACGAGTGCAGTGCCGTAAATTAAGTCTAAAAATTTTGAGCCCAAAATGTACTTTTGAAAGTCTTTTCTCAAAAACGAATATGGTAAGCCATATTTTTTATTTCAGATTGTATCAGCAACAAATGTATGTTACTATATATCAAAATTTTAAGAGAAATTCTTTGGCATTCTAAATCATGATGCCAACTCCTTAATGGTCTCGGACAGAAATTTGGATAATTCCAGTCAGCAGTCTAAGTTACACATCTGGATCTTGATTATAATTATAAAATTTGTTGTTTTTTATTTTTTTACAAAACTCTGCGTATTACATTTGGCAGGTCTAGTTTATTAGCACAATTTACCAACACAATATGATCTCGCCAAAAACTCAAAAAAAATGTGAACTTTATTGATTATTTAAGGATCAGGGTATAACAGGATACGGCTTGGCAATTTGAATACCCCAACATTTTCAAAATGACCTCCATCTCAAATGCAAAAATAATTTCACGCGTATAAAAAAGGATTTTTCTGGCCAAGGAGCCCTATTATATAAACTTATTCCCAAACTATCAAAATGAATATAACATCCCAGGCAATTTGCATATCTGCTGACATTTCCGCAGCAGTTTCAATAAACTGCCAACCATAACTGACACATTTTTTTTTTCGACCCACACTAGCGATTGGAAACAACAGAATAACATGTGACCCTTTATTCTGTGAAGCACGGTTTCGAATTAAATAAGTGTCGCGTCAGGAAAAAAGTGTTGTCCAGATGGGTCAGTTTATTATGGAAACTCCAATTTTCTAAAGTGCATGACATCTCATTAGAAAATAGCATATAGTTCTTTTATATGAGCCAAGGAACAAGCGGTTAACAATTTTGGGGGGTCTTGCGAAAATGATAGTTTGGAGTCTAATTTGCATCGCCTTTCAATTCCTCTGAACGGTTTATGGAATAGATCGCTGGTCTACGAGGGTGTAAGTTGAATCCAAGGCGGGGGGGGGGGGGGGGGGGGCGGGGGGGCAGCGGGGGGCCGGGGGGGGTCAGGGGGGGGGGGGGGGGCGGAGAGGGGTGGGGGGAGGCGTGTGGGGGCGGGGGAGCTGGGGACAGGGGGGGGGGGGGGGGGGGGGCGGGCGATAAGGGGGGGGGGGGGGCGGTGGCGGGAGGGGGAGGGGAGAAGACGAGGGGGGGGGGCGGGGGGGGGCGGGGGGCGGGGGGGGGGTCCGTGCAGGCAGGGCGGGGGCGGCGGGCGGGAGAGGGGGCGGGGTGGCGGTGGAGGGGGGGGGCGGCAGGGGCGAGGGGGGGGGGGGAGCGGGGGGGGAGGCAGGGGAGGGGAGGGGCGCGGTACGCGGGGGGGGGGAAGAGGGGGCCCGGGCGGGGGGGGGGGGGCCGGGGAGGGGGCGGGGGGGGGGGGGGGGGGGTGCGGGGGGGGCGGTGGGGGGGGGGCAGGGGTGGGGCTGAGGGGAGGGGGTGGAGCGGGGGTGGGGGGGGGGAGCCGGGAGGGGGGGGGGGGGGCGGAAGTGGGGGGCCGGGGGAGGTAGGGCGAGGGGGGGTAGGGGGTGGGGGGGGGGGCGCGGGGGGGGGGGGGGGGGGCTGGGGGGAGGGAGGGGGGGGGCGGTAGTGGGGACGGGGGACCAGGGGGGAGGGGGAAGTGACGGGGGGGGGGTCCAAAAGGGGGGGGGGGGGGTGGGGGGCGGGGGCGGGGGGGGGGGGGCGGGGGGGGGTTATTTTTTTAGGGGGGGTGGGGGGGGGGGGGGGGGGGGAGGGGGGGGGGGGGGGGGGGCGGGGGGGGGCGGGGTCGAGGGGAGGGGGGAGGGGGGAGGGCGGGAGGGGGGGGGGGGAGGGGGGAGAGCGAGGGGGGCAGGGGTGGGGGGCGGGGGGAGGGCGCGGGGGGGGCGGGGGGCGGGGGGGGGAGTGGGGGGGGGGGGGGGGGGGGGGGGCGGGCGGTCGCGGGGGGAGAAGGGGGGGAGGGGTGGGGCGGTGCGGAGGGGGGGGCAGGAGGGGGGGGGGGAGGCAGGCGGGGAGGGGGGGGGGGGGGAAGGGATGGGAGGAAAGAGGGGGGGGCGGGGGAGGAGCGGGAGGCTGGTGGGGGGTGGAGAGGGGGGGCGGGCGGGGGGGGGGGGGGGGGAGGGGGGGGGGAGGGGGGCGGGGGGGGAAACGCGGGGGGGGACGGGGGGGGGGGGAGGCGTGGAGCGACTGGGGGCGGGGGGGGTGGGGGCGAGGGGAGGGGGGGGGGGGGGGTGGGGCGGGTAGGGGGTGGGGCGGGTGGAGGGGTGGGGGGGGGGGGGGGGGGGGGGGAGGGGGGGGGGGGGGGGGGGGGGGGGGCGGGGGGGCGGGGGGTGAGGGCGGGGCGCGGGGGGACGGGGGCGGGGGGGGGGGGAGGGGGGGGGGGGGGGGGGGGGGCGCGGGGGGGGGGGGGCGGGGGGGGGGGGCAGGGGGGGGGCAGGGGGGGGGGGGGGGGGGGGGGGGGGGGGGAGGGGCGGGTGGGGGGGGGGGGGAGGGCGAGGGTTGGGGGGGGTGGGGGCAAAAGTTTCCAAGTCGTACCGCCAGAGGGGGCCAAAATGTGTCAAGTCTCCCGAGTTATTGCCCTCCATTAAGTCTGCATTTTACAAAGGCGACGCTGGTGCGTGCGAAAACTGAATTCTACTTAAGTTTGCCCAATTTAGAGCTGTGAAATTAGCCGTCGAAATTCCCCTAAAAAGTGGGATGAAAATGCATTATTTAGGTCTATCGTCCCGCTTTTTCAGCCAGATGCAGAGCGGCGCAGAGCGGGGCAACTTGCCCCCGGTCGGTACGCCACTGGAATAGAATTATTGAACATCTTTGACCAAAAACATTTATTATATAATCACAAATTCATCTCCGTCTAGGCTACCGTGATTGTTCCAATAAACGCCCGTACGATTTTTGGATAAAACAATCAAGCAAAATGAATGTTAAGCTTACTAAATCACATGATTGAATGGCCGAGGACTGATCGTTAAAATCGTGTATAAATCGCTGTTGAGCCCACAAGTAATAGCTTAAATGAGCTATGGAACTTTGACCTAGGGAGGTGCGAAACAGCGGTCCCCACTGACCTCTGTTCGTTTGCATTATTACGTAATCAGCGAAAATAGCGTATGTGAGGTGATTTTGCGCGGAATTTTTGACTATTCCATTTGACTTGCTAATAAACGCCCTCCCGTTTGAAAATGCACGCCCCCAGCGGTGTTTATTAGGAAACATACGGTATATAACATAGGTGTTTTTCAATGCCAACTTTGGCCATGCCAAATATAGGGGTGTGTGTTGAACTCCAGGGGGTAGGACATAGCCCATCAACAGCAAACAATGAATTCAAATTAGGATCATAACATACCAGCGAACAATGTTAGTCTTCTTTCAAAGACAATAGACTTTTTAAGCGTAGGTGGGGCAACTCCTTTGCATATCGGATCGGGGGTATACAGACAATAGCACTTGACCTGAAGGCTATCCTCGGTCATGAATAAGATGTAAATCTCAGATGACCGTTTTTGAGAGAAATACACTGTATTGAGCAGGTTTAATCCACTACTCCGACGGATTTGAAAAAGTCAATAATTTATTCAAATGTTATCATGATATTATTACTAAGATTTATTGAATCAAAAGGTTTAAATGTAGATTTTTATGTCACTGTGGGCTGGAGGCCTTGCCCATAGAAAATCTGGCAGTAAGAATTCCATAAATATCGTTAAAAATCCCAATGCCTAAATCGAGCGGATCGTGATCCTTACCCCCTTCTCTGATATTGCAGACTACCTTGCATACAGAAAACATACATTTCAAACAACAAATGTTGCCAGGTAGCTATTGTAGGTCTTTTCGCTTTGTAGTGGACCGGAAATGTTGCCGAAAATGGTAGTTATCCCAAATTGTCCCACATTTCAATTTGTACATGATTTTCATGAACTAAATTTAGTAGACTGTCTGATGATCGAATGAGCGTGGCAATTGTGCACATTATATAGTTGAGCCTGAAAGGATGGGAGCCTAATGGGGTGGTCCTAGTCGCAGGAGCACCGTATGAATGGTTTTTTTTTACGGTGGGATTGCGCGGCGTCTTCGAACGAAAAAATGGCGATCTTTTTTGAATAAATAAAAAATGGGACCTAACCCCCAAAAAATGTGCGGGGATTTGTGGACGTTTCTTCCGAACATCTCAACAACCAAAAAAGTTGGACTTTTTCATCATCATTTCTCTTAAATTTGGGACCCTTTTATCCAAAAAAATTCGACAGAACAGAAAGATAGACCTTTTTCCCCTTCTGTCGGAATTGAAGAGGAGTCTTAGATTTTGAATATAATATTTTTTTGTGTGTGCAAAACTCACATATTAAAGAGAGGGCCACCTAGACTGCTGCATTCCAAAATTCGGAGATGAATAGGATTCTTTAGCTTTTGATTGCAGCTAAACCATTATGATGTGGTTCATATAGCGGATCTGAATTTTATAACAAAGTGGTAAGTTTCTTATAAGAAGACATCGACGTATGCAAGCTTCAGTTATTCCACACCGTAGCTAGTATGCGGACAAGCATTGTGTACATGCCAAATAACATGATTTGTTGAGGAAATTGAGAGCCGCTTCATGAGGCGGCCTTTATAGTGCGCTTCACCAATGGGTCGGCTGAAAAGGATCAACAATTTACATCAAGAAAGTTGATGCCTTTGATGCCCACGCTATCCGTTAGCATGTCACGCCCGCAAGAACCACACAAGTAAAATAATGGTACACTCAAGCGGAGACTACGCATATAACTCTGAACCAGTCTCGCGCCATGGTACACTCCCGGAGGACGACTCCACATGATGAAGAAAGGATAGAGATGTAAGGTGGCCACTTCCAACCAGCCGGCGCATTAGTTGAGGAATACAAAAACGATGGCAACTCTATGACGACGAGACAGCCAAATTAGCCCTAAAGTTGTTGTTTTTTTTGGGGTGGGGATGTGGGGTGGTTGAGCCAAACCTGCTAATTTTTCCAAAAATAAGAGGGTATTTGGGTGTTGTTATTCAAATCCTTCAAAATAGAGGTCTTTGGCGTGAAAATTTCAAAATTTTCCCCCAAAATAGGGAGGTCTTTAGTGGTCTGACCACTAGGTAAATTTTTGTTTATAAAAATATATAACTTAAAAAAAAAAAAAAAGTGGTAAATTTTACAAAAAGATTATGCGTTAGTTCGGGCTGACAACGATGACAAACTGTTCATGCGGGTCTTAACAGCCTGACATACACGTCACCGCTAAGATGATGTAGTTGACCCCTGAACTGTATGCTTCAAAATATGTTGAATTTTAGCTATGCTGACAATGTTATCTATTCCACCTGCGTCATCATACATTATGATTACATCCCTGAGCGTCATCAAAGGGTTTTATTCCATCCCTGGTCATCAAAGTTTTATTACCATCCCTCGCCGTCATCAAATGTTTTAATTCCATACCTGTAATCACAATGTTTTATTCCATCCACTGGTCATCAAAGTTTTTTATTCCATACCTGTCATCAACCTAAGAGTGTTATTCCATCCTGCGTATCAAATGTTTTATTATTCCATCCTGGTCAGTCCAAATGTGTATTATTTCATCCCTCGTCATCAAATGTTCCATCCCTGAGTAATCAACATGTTATTATTCCATCCCTGGCTCATCAAATGTTATTATTCCATCCCTGGTCATCAAGTGCTATTATTCCATCCCTGGTCATCAAATGTTTTTATTAACATCCACTGGCATCTAAATGTTATTTTATTCACCCTCGGTCAGCAAAATGTTTTATTCATCCCTCGGCTCATCAAAGCGTTGTTATTCCATCCCTGGTCATCAATGTATTTTATTCCATCATAGCGTCATCAAATGTTAATTATATCCCTGGTCATCAAATAGGTTAGTATTCCATACCATGGTCATCAAATGCTTCCATCCCTGGTCTCTCAACTGTTATTATTCCATCCCTGAAGTCATCAAAGTTATTAGTATCCCAATCCCCTGGTAATCTAATTGTTATTATTCCATCCTGCTCATTCAAATGTTTTATTCCATCCCTGGTCATCAAAAATGTTATTATTCCATCCATGGTCATCAAATGTTCATTATTCCATCCCTGGTCATCACATGTTATTATTCCATCCTAGCGTCCTCAATTGTTATCTATTCCATCCCTGTGACCATCAAAATTAGTTAAATTCCATCCTCTGGTCATAAAATTTGATTATCCACCCTGACGTCATCAAGTTCATCATTCCATACCTGTACATCAAATCATTATAGTCATCCCTGAGTCATTCAAATAGTTTTTATTCCATCCATGCGTCATCAAATGTTATATCCATACCCTGCCGTCATCAAATGTTTTTTGTGTTATTCAATACACTGCTGGTCATCAATCATGTATTCAATTCCATCCTGGTCTCAAATATTATTTCGCATCCCCTGCGTCATCCAATGTTATTATTCCATCCCTGAAAACCCCCGTCATCAAAATGTTATTATTCCATCCCTGTTCATCAAATGTTATATATTCTCATCTCTGAGTCATCCAATGTTATTATTCCCATCCCTAGCCGTGCATCAAAGTTATTATTCCATCCCTGGTCATCAATTGTTATTATTACAATCCCTGACGTCATTATAATGTTGTATTCATCCTGTTACGTCATCAATGTTATTTATTCCATCCATGTCATCAAATGTATTATTTCCATCCACTGAGTAATCACATGTGCATTATTCATCCCTCGAGTCATCAAATGCTTATTATTCCATCCGCGTCATCATTGTTATTATTCCCATCCTTGGTCATCAAATGTTATTATTCCATCCTGCGTCATCAAATGTTATTCTTCCATCCCTGGTCATCAATTGTTATTATTCCAGTCCTGCAAGTCATCAAATGTTATTTTCCATCCCTGCGTCATCAAATATTATTCATACCATTCCCTGACGTCATCAATATGTTTTTATCCATCCCTGCTCATCAAATGTTATTATCCAATACCCTAGCAGTCATCTAAATGTTATTATCCATCCTGGTATCAAAATATTATTCCATCCCCTGTCCATCAAATGTTATTATTCCCATCCCTGGTACAGCAATGTTATATTCCATCCCTGACGTCTATGCGTGTTTTTCTCTGTATGGTCGATATCTAATGGAATTAATTCAATGATTGCTGCCCCCTGTGCTTGCAGCACATGTGCTATTGCCGGAACCATGGTAACTACATTTGTTGTATTAAAAGGTCTATTGAACATAATGGTAATATGAAATGAATCTACTGTTTATCCGATGATTACAAAAGGACCACGTTAACCATTTTACTATACACAAACTGCCCGCCTAATTGAAAAAGAAATCTTGGTTTTTGTGGGCCGCAGACTATACGCTGGCCAGCGACCACTTAAGCAAATTTGTTGTATGTGGATGCTGTATGTGTATGTCACTAAATTGTTATTTTTCTAAATTGACCTCAATTGAAAAGTTGAAGTTTAAATTGGCAACAAACTTCTCTGTCATAGGTGCCAAGGGATACCTACATATGTTGATGAGGGTCAAAGAAGGTAATGTTGAAAGGTCAAAGGTCATGTGAGGTCAAGTTGAAAAAATGGGATTAAAATGTAAAATTGAACCTACATTGCAAAAGTTGAATGCTTCAACTTGAGTCATAATGGTGCAATATTGAATCGTTCAGTTGTATGCATGAGTCAAAGGCTCGTGTGCGAGGTCAAAGGATCAACGAGGTCAAGTTGAAATAGGCTACAAAATAAATTGACCTCAAGTAAAGTGAAGCTTCATTGAGAACCCAAACTTCGTGATAATAGGTGCACCATAGGGATTCCCTAATTAGCTTGATGATTGGGTCAAAGGTCATGTAGCCCAAGGTCCCAAATGGTCATGGTAGCGGCCCACAGATATATATCTCTTGAATTATAGTGATGCGCGAAGCCAAGAAGAACTGCAAAATAATCCTTGAATTGAAAATCTTCAAGTTGATTGTAATTAGTTATTAACGCCAGCAGGTCCGTAGCCATGAATTTATTTGGGGTGGGGTGCCTGCAGATTATCCATAAGCTGACCTTTTGAGTGCAAAGAGCCATGGGTGGCGGATGCCAGCGTGCTCGCCTTAGGGCCTCTACCAGCACTCCCCTGGCTATGGCCTGAATACTACTGTGACACCAGCGTTCGAATAGGGCTTGCTCCGTTCCCCCGGACAACCAAATACGAGGCGGCTATAACTAATTCAGCTTTATCTGTAGATCATATTCAGAAGAAAGTATGTTTCAAAATACGGACAACAAATAGTTTCGCGCGGACAATCAAAAATTGACCAACCCTGGTTGTCCCGTGCGGACAATCTTCCCCCCCCCATCCCCCCCCCCACTCCCCTTAATTCGGACGCTGCATGTGTGCATCTATCACCAGCATTCAACTAGTCAATACATTTCCAAGGATGTTGCCCTCAATTTTTTTTTTAAACTTGGCGTTTTTTGCCATGCATGTTGTGACATACTGACTTCTTGTTTGAAATAGGAAGCCAAAGCAATTCTTAAAATCACAACTTTGTCATAAATTCTGGACAGGAATTTGTTATTACCACAGTATACTTTATACTGGTATATCATAGAATATCAAAAAATAGATTCAAACTTAAGGAACTCTGGAATTCTTGCATCTCTTTGTTCTATATTTTTTCTAAAATTTACACAAAAACAGTATATTTCAAAATATCTCTGAGTCCGCCTTTAAGGTGATCCTTCATTGCTCGAACGCCAGATATTAAGCTAATATACCAATGAAAGCTTATTTTCTCGCGATTTTATATGTAAACGGTGTCATATTGGTTACAAGAGCCTAAATGAAAATCGTCTTTCAAGCAACACCACTTCAGCGAAGTTCAATATTATTGACTTGGGCGCTATGAGGTGGTGATTACGTTACCCGATTGTGTAATCGTTCTATGCAAGTGAACAAATCAACATTCACGGTATGGCTCGCTTCTGCGATTGCGAAGGAGTTTTTCGCCGCACTGCCAGCATACCTTCTTGCATCTGATCCGTCCCTTACCCTCACTTCGCTTACTTCGCCCAACTGTCGTCTCCCCTTGGTTTGCTTCTGCCCCTTCACTCCTCCGTTTATCCGTTGAGACCCCCGTTTCGTGTTTCGTCCACCTTTTTTTTTCCCTTTTTTTCCTCCTCTTTGTTAGGTGCCATTTCATTCCTCCTCCCCCTTCTCCTACTTCCTCTTATATATAATCTTGCTTCCCATCCACCTCTCTCCTCCTGCTACACTATCTTCGAACGCCTTCGCTCCCCCTTTTCTGCTTCGTTGCCTCTTGATCACCCTACGACCCTGTTTTCAATCTATCCATTCGTAGGAGTCAATGTACGGACTGTGTTCCCTTTCTCGATTATTATGCTGTTGGCCAGCTCTTTTTGGCGGTTTCTAGACTTGTACATTCTAGCCCCACTCCTCTTCGGCCGCTCTACAATGTTCACTTCGTATTATCTACTCGCTCCTGATCGTTCACCTCTAATCTAAACTCTTCCCCTCCACCCTACCCTTCCTCTTATTTCCTTAGCCCACCTCGCTACGTTTCAGTCTTTGACTTCCTACTGACTTATTTTATCTGTCTAGACTAATATCCTTCTGCCTACCGCTGCTTGCACTCTCCTATCCGCCCCGACTCTCTTTCACCGCCTGTCTCCTTCCTCTCTCCTTAGTTGTATATTGCGTCCCTTTTATAGGCCCACCCATTTTCTACCCTCGACCCCTCTTCCCATTTATCCTCTTCTCTTCTACCTTCGTTGTTCCATCATGGTTCATTTCTTCAATCCCTGCTTAGTGCTGGTCTTCCCCAACTCTCTTATTTCATACATTTTATTCCCCTACTATCCGGACTCCGTTTCCACCTTGTCCAGTTCTATAGCACTACTTGCTCCCCCTGGATCTGGCGGTGTAGCGTGCATCTATCCTCCTCTTGCTTTTACTTTCTTGGTTTCGCGTTGTTTTTTCTTCTTTCTCACCTTCTATTTCTAATCCCTGCCGTTGTTTTCCCATTTACTTTTAGTCTCAGTTTTGTGTTCGTACCATTGGGTTTCTCTAAAATTGCTCAATAAATCAGGAATTATAAGCAATTACAGGAAACTGATAATCCTGTGGAGTATCTGTAGATTGGATGCTCATATACCACAGAGGAGGCGGTTCCGTCGGCATTTTATACATACTGAATTCTTGCTTCACAGTATTGGTGCAATTGTTATGAGTTAACAAATTGTCGTAGTTAAAGTCAATACGGCTCGAGAGCCAAGACTCTTACCGGAAACCCAAATAGCAAAGCCAACATTTAGTGATTTATAAAAAAAACGGTTCAATAACCATTATTAGTGACGGTTCCCGGTATGAGGAAATAGTAGAGTAGATATTTTCCGTTACTCCCACTGATAGCGCTTCGTACCTCATGCAATTCAATCGGTTGTTGCATAAGAGGGTTGTTGTAACGTAAATCATGGAAGGCGTTGTTTAGACACCCGGTAGTTTTTGACCACCACCAACTCTCCAGGGGCAGGTCTCCCTTCATATCAAAAGGACAGCATTATTGTTTCATGATCAGGGCACGAGTGGTTGTCAAAAAATCTCAACTTTGGTGTATTTGTAACACACAGTTTGGCCTCTGAGCTCTGCTCGCTATCAGGATTATCGTAAGCGATGAGAATTCAAGCGATTTTTTTCACATTTCTTGCACATTATGAAGCCGGGAATTATAATATTACCAATCTACAGAGATTCAAGGGAAAACTAGTCTAACCAATTTATCACTATAGGTTGAAAAGTCAAAACAGGATAAGAAGAAGAGGAAGCGATTGGGGTGGTCCTTCCATTGGACAGTGCATGGCGCAACAAGACTGTGCAATCGCCTACGTCCCACACGAATGCCAAGGTAAGAGAAGGAAAGGCTTAAGCGTGATTTTTTTTGGCGTAACAATCCCAACGAAATTAGGGTTAGTTTAGTTTTTTTAGCTTTAGAAACGGCTAATTATACGATTAAAATTTTTTGGGAAAAGTCTTTTTTGGCATCCTGAGTCATAAGCTTTCCATTGGTATATATGCTGTTTATCCCCTTGCTGAAAAGCAAGCAGAAGGGGGATTATGATATCAGTCAAGGCGTCGGCGTCACCAACACAATCTTGTGAACGCGTAAACATGAAAACCATAAGGGGTATGTTGAGTACTTGGTGGGTGGGTCGGACTGCCATGCCCTTCATCTGATTAGGATCTGATATGGCATGGCATATGCTAATATTAGGCTAACCTAATTGATAATTATGAGTTAATTTGGGGTTTACAAACTCTCTGAAGATCATAAGTCCGATTTTGATTGATGTTATGAAACTTGGTGGGTGGGATCGGACTGCCAGTCCCTTCATCTGATTAGATTCATGGCATGGCAATATGCTAATAGGTACTTAATTGCATAAGTAATGAGTTAATTGGGGTATTTTTACCTAACAAGCTGGTGGTGAACAAAATAAGAAAAATCACAAGGTTGGGTAATGACATTTGCAGTTGCTTATTTTTTAAAAATTGTAAACGCTCACGCCAGGGGGATTTAGCGGTTCGAGCACCGCGACGTGTATTTTTAAATTTAGGTTACGTCGATAATGCCAATTCAAGTTCCCCAATGAAAAAACATGTCAATTCAAGCGAAAACCAAAAGTGGGACCATCGATGAGTATTGGTGGTTACGGCCCTGTTAACGGATTTAACTTATCCAGTATTTACCTGTCATCTGGATTTACCTATTATCCGGTCATTAACTTTCAAGCCGGTGGTATATTTACCCGGTATGTGGTATTATATGTTATGCGGTATTTTCCTGTTATCCCCCTAGTAGATTTACCTGTTTCCAGTATTTACCGTATCCAGTATTTAACCTACCTGTTATCTGGTGGTATTACATGTTATGCAAAATGGTTTGAAAAATGTAAATTTCCCGGATTTCCACAGATTTCACATTATTCTTATGTATAAATTTCCCTTCAAATGGCCAAGTTTCCCTCCTAATGGCCAAGTTTCCTCCAAATGGCCAACTCTTCCTGGGAAGGAGGCTTTCAAATTCCCCACTATTTAGAGCCATGGTTTTATGCGGGTCATTAAATGTTATTGCGGTATTTAACCCATATGTGGTATTGCCTGTTATTTTGGTTATTACATGGTATCCGGGTATTGACCTTAGTATCCGATTTACATATTATCCGGTATTTACCCCTTATCCGGTATTTACCTGTGATCGATATTTAAACCTGTAGATTTACATGTTATGCGGTATTTACCCGCTATCCGGTATTTACCCGTTATCCGGTATTTACCCGTTATCCGGTATTTACATGTTATCCGGTATTTATCGTTATCCGGTATTTACCTGTTTATCGATATTTACCTGTTATGATTAACTGTTATGCGGTATTTACCGTAGCAGTTATTTACCGGTTATCCGGTATTTACCGTTATACAGTATTTACCTGTTACGGTATTGATCCGTATCCGGTCTTACCGGTATCCGGTATTTCCCCAGTATCCTGGATTGACCCCTCCCTTATCCGGTATTTACCCGTTATCCGGTATTTACCCGTTATCCGGTATTTACCCGTTATCCGGTATTTACCCGTTATCCGGTATTTAACCCTTATCCGGTATTTACCCCTTATCCCGGTATTTACCTGTGATCGTTATAACGGGTAAAGTTATCCGGTATTACCGGTATCCGGTATTTAACCGTTCGGTATTTACCCGTTATCGTTATCTCATGGGGGAGCGAGTTAGCACAGCGGGTCTTCCCTCGCTTGTTACCACCATGAGGAAGGTTCCCAGGTATCGATACCACGGCTCGGCGTGGAGGATTTAAGTTGGTAATTGGTTTTCCAGACCAAGCTCGCTTCGCAGGTTTTCTACCGGGTTTCTCCGGTTTCATCCTGCTTCTAAAACTTGACTTCACCGTCCCCTTCATTGTCCTAGTTTAATGTATGTGGGTTCGGTCGTTGTGGGAAGTTGCAAAATTGGTGCTGTATTAGCTGCTGCCGCCTCAAAGTTGCATTGTTTCGATTAGCGCTGTGTTATTTGTATAGAGCGCTATATTAAATGCTTAATATTATTATTATTATTAATTATTATTTACCCCACGTATCGGTATTTACCCTTATCCGCGTATTTACTTGTTATCCTTATAACAGCGTAATTAAGTTATACGGTATTTACAATGTTATCCGGTGATTTACCCGTTATCCAGTAGAATTTTTCCAATCTGAAGCTGCCTGTGACTACAGGTTGATGTGTATGGAATTGTGGGAATGTAGAGCCTAATATTGTATGATAGATTAGAGAGAATCTTTAAAGTAGTGTAAATATCTAGTCTGCAAAGAAATAGTAAAGGTTAAAGGTCCCAGGAAATGAGATAATAAACCTACTCCAAATCTTTGTGGGACATTCCATTGCAATAAACAAGGCCAGAAAAAAGAATACACTACCAGTGACATAATTTGTGAAACTATTGATTAGTAGCCAGTACCATGAATAGATTCACACCAGTCACCTGAAATTTTCTATTACTCTCTGATAAATCAATGTTACCACAAATGATGTCATCGCCAACCCAAATATTGAATGCTTTCTGGTCCCTCCTTGTAGACTTGACACAAACCACATCAATTTTATTTGGCATTTCCTGGGACCTTTGAGCATTGAAAAATGTAACCAACTACAAGTGTTCAGTTGTAACCTTTTAACACTTGAATTGAAAATTTTACCTTATTCAATTACAACATGTATTAAGAAATTAAAGCAAGTTTAAGATAAATCTTTGTAACATTTTAAAGTGACTTAATTTTCTCACATGAGCATTTAACTTTTGTCATTGCAAAAAATATATTTGCCTAAATGTTTCATATTAATAAGTGTTTTTATATAAAGTTCATTTTTGACAACTGTTTGATATTCTAAAAGCAAGAAAAGTTTCAAATAGATAATTGAATCAGTTGTAAATATCAGTATAAATGTCATTTGTACCTTAGACATAGTTTGTACTTTTTTGCACAGGTCAGTAAATGATCTCTGTATGTGTACCAAACCATTTAGGTACATGTGTCTGTGTGTTCAATTCTCTGTTTATGATTTGAACCCCAAAGGTGGGTTCATACTTCATCGGCAGACGTCTGCAAACGCTAGTCTTTCAAATCTTTTTACACAACATGTATGCTCATGCATCCGGCGTGCAAAGCATGTTCCAAAGACTACTAATATCATTGGTTGTTGCCTATCTTATATGAGACGATATTAGATAGTGCTTCGTCGCACAAGTGTTTACGCGCACGTGTATAAGATTTCGCAGTGCACACAGCTAGTACGGGTTTGTTCATTTTTGACAGCGGGGGAATATTTTTGCACTTTTTAACTAATATTATTGAAATAAAAACATTTTTGGTGATTAAAACAACCAAAACTAAATAAGAATGAAAATAAAAGATAGAATTTGTTGTTTTGCCTATCTAATATCGTGTCATATTGGATGGGCAGTCCAATATTTTTATTGTAGTGGATACCGGCTGCGCTGGCATCCACTACACAAAATATTGGACTGCCCATCCAATATGACATGATATTAGATAGGCAAAACAACAAATTCTATCTTTTATTCTCTAAATCAAAGACATGGTAAGAAAAGCTTAGAGGTACATACAGTTATATAGAAGACATTCTGATTGGTTACTCATCTCCCCGGGGGGTAACTGTGTATTCTGCTCAGGTAACCACCCGTGTTACACAAAACCTGAGACCTAACAGGCCGTTTACTCCAACTTGAAGATCATAACTATTGATATAGAGCAGGAGCAGAATATCACAGGGTCCTTATCTTCAAGTTGGAGTAAATGGCCTTTAAAAAAAAAAAAAAAAAAAAAAAAAAAAAAAAAAAAAAAAAAAAAAAAAAAAAAAAAAAAAAAAAAAAAAAAAAAAAAAAAAAAACTCAGGTATGGATACCTAAACACAGGCCCATAACCTGGATTTTTTAGGGTAGGGCAATTTTTTTCAAGGTTTCAAGGGGGGGGGGCTTCACCTAAATTTGCTCCTCCCCAAAGTGGATGTTTTTTTACCAAAATTTTAACCTTTTTAATATTGTATTTTGACCTTTTGTTTTAAAATAGCATAAAAAACAAAATTGAATTTTATGGCCTTTTTGAGCCGTATTTACGGGTTTGGGGGGCTTTTGGAATTTGGTGGGGGCATCCACTCCTCTTTCCCCCTACTGGTTACGGGTCGGCCTAAACAGTTTGTAGTTGAGAGATACTCATACCATTGCATCCCAGGGGGCGAATTGAGTTAATCCTGCAATGCACCAGTTCTGGAAAATTTCACCTCACTAGGGTCATGTGATCACACCAAAAACCTGTTCTTAACACATAAAAATCCTGACTTTTCACTCATTTTAGTCCCGAAAGTGTTAGTACGTAAGGAATGTACGTTTAGCATGATCATGAAATGTTTTGTGGTCCTCTAACTTCTTGAACACTTTTTATCCCTAAGCACTGACATGTGTTTTGTATAGTATAGTATAGGCATATTGCAATGCATTATGGGATTGGTTCAAAACACCCTCTAATTGCACCCTGAGCAATTGTTGAAGAAATAATCATACTGACTTATTCATTTTTGTGTACATACAATGAATTTATCTAAGGTCTTTCACTGCTAACTGTGCAGCTACAAGAGGTTTCTTTGTATTGATCCTCTCTGAACAATTTCACTATGAGTTACAATATGCTCATCCACCAAGGACACAGTTCAGTGGGTTGTACTTGTGCATACATTGACATGAACTGACCTAGTGTGATCTGGGTATCATATATCATACCCAAAAACCAGGGGGTGTATTTTATAAATACACTGAATGGACGGTACTGAACTGTGTCAAGGGAAATGAGATTTTACTAGCTCATAGTGTTTGCCTTGCAATAATCTTCAAAGAACATGTTGCATAAGCTTAAAGCAATAATGGCACATTTTTTGAAGAGCGCACCCAGTTTTCAAAAGTTGATATTTTGGCACAGTTACGTTGGTAATTGTCTAGGAATCTATACCTGCGAAAGAGAATGCTAAGAGATGCGTATTTGTCATAAAATAAGCGATTTTGTAATTAGAATTTGGATCCCACATTGGACTTAACGGCAGAGCTGGAAATGTTACGTTTATGTCCGTCCATGATGAAAGAGTGCCACCTCGAGAAGATAATCTCTAACTTGACTTGCCTGAACCAATAAAACAACTAATGGAGGAGCATAGACACGTACATGGCGCTATTTCCCGGCTATTTCACATTGGAAGGCCGTTTCCAGCAGCCGTTGAATTATTATCGGGATCCCCGATAATAATTATTCTAATTACAAAATTCCTTCGTTTGTGACACAGACAATTTCAAGCTTAACCATTCACAGGTATAGTTTACTAGCCAGTTACCAATGCAACCGTGTAAAAATCTTAATTTTTTTGAAAAATTGCTGGCCGCTCTTCAAAAAAATGTGCTAATATTGCTTTAATTCTTCACTGATGTCTTCTACTGTGATCCATTTTCACCTAATTCTGGGGTATTTATACCCTATTTTGTAACTGTTTTATAATCAAATTTTGAGATTTTTAATAAAGTATTATCACTTTATGGAATGAAAGTATGTGTACTAGTAGTTTACATTTTTCATGACAATTTCTTTGAGAATTATGTGACATGTCACTTCACAGCAAAAGGTACTATATTTAGTCTAATAATGTTATGATTTGAACCAAAACAAATTGCAAAAGAAAGAAACATTGGTGTTAATGCACTGTGACATTGCCAAAAGCCAAAAAAAGTATTAAAAGTTAATCAAAATTAGTCTTCTGGAACATAGAGAAATAAGTGGGGGTGTGCATGGGTAAAACTAGACTTGTTTGAATTGATTTAAAACATCCAATTTATTGAGCTACTGCTAAGGTTTTAAAATGGTATTGTTTGCCCTATGTATAATGATCTACAGTTTTATTCCATTAGATGCATAACAGCTCAAGGTCATCCTGAGGTGAAATTTACAGAGTGGTCCAATTCTGTTCAAGTTATTGTAAATTGTTCATTTGTTCACACTAGAAAAGAAATTGATTCTTTGTTTGACCGTTCAATATAAGAATTACAGAGTTAAAGCCAGTGACCTCCAGTGACCTCATAGCTTCTTCTTCTTCTTAGCGTGTCCACATGTCATTAGTAATGGCTTATGGTGGTGTCAGGATTTATTCAACTGCGTAAGCTAATCCCGGGCCGTGTTTATCCACGATACGGACGCTCCTAACATGGCCCACTTTTTTTTTGAGACTGGGGGCGGATTGGGAACAGTCATGGGTTTACACCCGACTCTTATTCGACACTGACTGCGATGTACATGTACAGTTCTGACTCTCTGTACACGAGGCCGACGGCTTAACGTTCCCTCCAAAGGACGGGATGCTTTCATGATTCATTTGCCCATTTCCAAGTGAACCATGGGGGAGAGCGGTATTCGGTATCTAATCAATAGCTCGTATACAGATTAAAATCCAGAATTGAGCACCCGAATAAATCCCCACCGGGATTCGAACCCGGGATTTTTTAATAGATTTGCGCCACAGGCAAGCACCCCAAATCTGCGAGGCCACGCTCTCCCAGCATCTAGCCCCCAGCCACATTTGCATTCAAGTATGTAACAAATATCATGGATGGTGCAAGCAGTATATTTTAGGCGCCTGTACCATTAGACAAGCAATTTGACACCATTTTTACTAGTAGCAAATGGATGAACCAAGAAATGTTATCACAATTGTGACATTGAACCTATTTTTCCTCATAAGTGACACGTGCAGGTTGGTAAAAATCACTGATGAACGTGCCGTCCGTATACATTTTGACACGTTGTTTGACCCTTTCTACGTTTGACCCCTGTATTAACTTTCCTCAAAATAATATATATTACACTGCTTGGATTTTTGATAAGTTCATAAAGGTTTTCGTACAATTCATATGGAAGAAATGATTTCTATTTTGTTGCAATTATTTGTAAGCGGCCTGGCACCATTTCACAAAATATGAAATTTCTCAATTTGCTCTCAAATGATGACGTCTAGGCCATTGGAAGAACCAGAGATATATTTTGGGCCGGAATTCTTCAAAAAAGTAAACCTTTTTGATAAAAAATAAGTTAATGGTTTTTGCAAAATTTGCTTTACATTATCATGTTAAACACCCCAGTTCAAATTCTGCATGATTTTTTAAACCAATATGTTCAACTCAAACCCCTCATTTCCATAAATGAACGTGTTTAATATTTTGTGGTAAAACAGTGAGCTTATGACACCATTTTGCTTCTTGTTTTTATATTGAATAGCTATTAAATTTTTGTTTTAAATACTGCCTATGTATGCCGTTGACTTCAATTTTTAAAAATTATGTTGACAAAATTACAAATTTATAGGAATAGACAAGTATTAATAAGACTCTTAATGACTTTGTATTCACCCACGTGACCAATAAGACAAGAAGTTTTATTACGAGAAAACCACTGTCTCAGTAATGTTCATATTTCATGTCAAACGCCCTTTTATCTGGTACCTTCCGTTATAATAAAATAAGGTTTAAATCTTTCTTCTTCAAGTTATTGATGTGCTAATTGCTGTCACACACGTGACCGCACACACCTGAGTAGGATTTGAAGGACATACATGTCTGGTCCTATGGCGAAGATAGCAGTGTTAACATTTATTATCAGTTAAATATGATTTTCAGTTTACACAAGAAAACAATTACTTTAATACGACTGGTTTAAACTTGATTTCCATGTGTCTTTTTAAAGTTGGGTGAAGTTGCCAAATTTAGCAACTTGCACTATTTCAACACAGAAATTTGGTCTAGGAGTAGAAATTGTTTCTTTGCAAGTTATTACTGATGACCTTGTTATGAAAGTGTTGAAATAGTTAAGAATATGGAAATACACAAGATTTAATTACAACTTCATTTTGGTGCACATTAAGAATGGTCACCAATTTTGTGTTGTAAGTCAATGAGATGTCACACACGTAACCACCATGTCACACACGTGACCGTACCTAGTGCTATAAATTTTGTAATTTACCAAGTATAGTTTGCTTGTTACTTTAATTACACATTTTGTAGGACAAGTACCAATGCGCCTTCTGAAATAAATATAGAAGTAAGTACTTAATAATCACAGAATTTTCCAGATGAAGTTTGAATTCTAAAAACCCCTCTCTCTGAGGTCACAAACGTGACAGAGTTTTATTTGCCCCTCATGATGAAATAACTTATCTGGCAAAGTGGAAACACTTTCTTTGGTTCGTTTTGAAGTACAGTACTCATATTAGACCAAAAGTAATAACAGATTGGGTGTAATTGACGAACATCATTGGGTTGAACATCAAAATTTACCGTTTTTGGGTCACAAACGTGACAGAAGAAATGGCCCCTGTACACATAAAAATAAACATACCCAAAACAGAAAATAGGGACCATGATATGAATGATAAAAACCTCCGGTAATTTTTAGGCCAACATTTAAGTTTTCCAGAACTTTAATCAACAATGTGTTAGTTACATGAATTTTTTGGACTCGTACCACTCGATATTAAAACCACAAAGGTTAGAGACCAATCACAGCGTGCATAGCGTGGGAACATGCATACGGCGTGCGTGTTCTTGTCTTAAACGCCATTTCGCCGTTCCTGCTGAATTTAAACGTCGCCGGCGACGTTAATTTATAATCGTTTCTGTTTTCCCCATAAGGAAGCTGATTTTGTCTTAATCATATCGGGTGGGGCTTTTGTGTATAAGCCTTACACCATGCAAAAAATATCGATTTTGAAAAATCTTGAGGGCGCACTATTTTTCAAAGTGCCAGTGTACTCTTTAAGTCATCATTTGTTTTGTAATATGTTGGCCCTCCTAAGTTATTCTGATCTACTGTAGATAGCAGTGCATTACAAATCATTATAGCTACTGTAGATAGCAGTTGAATACAATCAGACTATCTACTGCAGATAGCATGTGCATACAATAAACTTCTTACTGTAGATAGCATGTGGATTACAAATCATACTATCTCTGTAGATAGCATGTGAATACAATCAGACTATCTACTGTAGATAGCATGTGCATAACAATCATACATATTACTGTAGAGAGCATGTGCATACAATCAGACTATCTACTGTAGCTAGCTGTGTGATACAATCATGCCTATCCTACTTAGATCGAATGGGCATACAATCATATTATCTACTGTAGATAGCATGTGGGAACAATCATACTATATACTGTAGATAACATGGCATCCAATCCTACTATCTACAGTAGATAGCATGTGGAAACAATCATACTATCTACTGTTGTTGTAGATGCTATGGCATACAAATATACTATCTACTGTAGATAGATGTGAATAACAATCATACTATCTACTGTAAAGCATGTGAATACAATCATACTATTACTGCAGATAGCATGTGCATATAATCATACTATCTACTGTAGATAGCAGTGCATACAATCATGCTATCTACTGTAGTAGCATGGTGCTAAATAATGCTAGCTATTGTAGATAGCATGTGGATACAATCATACATCACCGTAGAAGAATGGTGGATGAACAATCATAATATCTTACTGTAGATAGCATGTGGAATTACAATCATACTATCTATGTAGATAGCATGTGCATACAATCATACTATCTACTGCAGTAGGCATGTGCCCCCCATAAAATCATACGATTTATGTAGATAGCATGTGCATACAATCATGCGATTATTGTAGAGAGCATGTGCATACAATCATACTATCTACTGTAGATAGCATGATGGATACAATCATACTATCTACTGTTTTAGATACATGTGCATACATCATCTACTGTACAGTAGATAGCATGTGGAGCAATCATACTTCTTACTGTAGATAGCATGTGCATACAACATATATATAAGTAGATTAGCATGTGGATGCAATCATACTATATACTGTAGATAGCTGTGCATACAATCATACTATCTACTGTAGATAGCATGGATACATTCATAACTAGCTACTGTAGATACAATCATACATATACTTAGGTAGCATGTGGAGATTTCAATCATTACTTCTACTGTAGATAGCTGTGGTTACAATCATAAATCTACTGTAGATAGCATGTGCGAGACAATCATAATATCTACAGTGAGAGAGGTCATTTGCATACAATCATGCTATCTACAGTAGATAGCAGTGCCATACAATCTACTATCTACTGTAGATAGGCATGTGCATACAATCATACTATCTACTGTAGATAGCATGGCATACAATCATACTATTACTGTAAATAGCATGTGCTTACAATAATACTATCTACTGTAGATATGAATGTGCATACAATTCATACTATCTACAGTAGATGCATGTGCATACAATCATTACATCTACTGAGATAGCATGTGATAAATTCATAACTATCTACGGCTAGATAGCATGTGGATCACCAATCATACTATTCTACTGTAGGATAGCATGTGAAATACACATATACTATCTACTGTAGTATAAGCATGTGATACAATCATGCATCTACTGTAGATAGCATGTGCATACAATTCATACTATCTACTGTAGATAGCATGTGAATACAACATACTATATACGGTGTAGCATGTGAATACAATCATACTATCTAATGTGATGGAAGGTGCATACAACTACTATCTAACTGCAAGTGGCATGTGCTACAATCATTACTATCTCTGTAGAAGCATGTGCTACAATATACGATCTACTGTAGATGGCATTGTTATACAATCATACTATTAATTAGATAGGGCATGTGGATTGCCAATCATACTCTACAGTAGAAGATGTGGATGCAATCATACTACGAAAGTAGATAGCATGGCATGCAATCATACTATCTACTGTTGATAGATGCATGTGGATGCAATCATACTATCTACTGTAGATGCATGTGCATACATATCAACTATCTACTGTAGATAGCATGTGGTCAATCATACTATTACTGTAGATAGCATGTCGATACAATCATGATAACTACTGTAGATAGCATGTGGATACAATCATACTATTACTGTAGATAGCATGTGCATTTTCAATCATACTATCTACTGTAGATAGCATGTGCAACAATCTACTATCTACAGTAGTAGCATTTGCAACAATAATAATATCTATGTAGCTAGCATGTGCATACAATCATACTATCTATTGTAGATAGCATGTGCATACCAATCATACTATCTTACTGTAGATTAGCATTGTGAATAAATCATACGATTACTGTAGATAGCATGTGGATCCAATCAACATCTAGTAGATTAGATAGCTGTGGTACAATCATACTATTCTGCTGTGTATTTGCATACAATCATACTATCTACAGTAAGAAGATGTTGCATAACAACATACGATTACTGTAGATAGCATGTTCATACAATCACAGTACTACCTTATGTAGATAGAAGTGTATACAATCCTACTATCTACTGTAGATAGCATGTGCATACCAATCATACTATCTACTGTAGATAGCATGTGCATACAATCATAACTATCTACTGTAGATAGATGTGCCATACACATCCATACATCTACTGTAGATAGCATGTTCATACAATCAACTATCTCTGTAGATAGCTGTGAATACAATCATACTTCCACTGTAGATAGGCATGTGTGGGATAAATCATGCTATCTATGTAGATAGCATGTGGAATACAATCATACTATCTAAGTAGATAGCAGGTGATTGCAAATCAAATATCTACTGTAGATAGTCATGTGAATACAATCATACTATCTACTGTAGATAGCATGTGCATACAATCTACTATCTACTGTAGATAGCAGCTTATTTGAAATCATACATCTACTGTAGCTAGCATGTGGATACAATCCTACTATCTACTGTCGATAGCATGTGCCATACAATCATACTATTCCTGCAGATAGCTTGGGATAAATCCTTACTTCTACTGAGATAGCAAGTGAATACAATCATATATCTACTGCCCAACCACACCCCCCCCCCCCGCCGCCAAACCAGGATGTATCGTCCACACAATGTTTTTGATGGTTTCTAACTCTTAAAGACCTACTGATTTCAGGATCTCCTGATGCCATGCAGCACCCTTGAGCATTGAAATATCCACGATGGCCCGCCCCCAATGGCCGTCCACGACATATGTAGGACATATCCCAGCTCCCTGGGCTACTATAAAGCCAAGTCTTGGTGGTGGCTGTGGCTGGTTTAGAGATCAAGGAAGTCAGTAATTTCTGTCATTATCTAACCTGCTGAATGAAATCCAAGAAGATGGCTCGCAAGTGGCCGAACCAATTCCACCACAACATAATAATAGTATATATCGCTTCTGTAACATCTATGAGACTGTTTTGTGTGGGTTTGAGTAGGTTATGGGGGCAAAGAAGAAAAGAAACCCTTCATGGAACCAGACTGTTTATAAAAAACGGTTTTTGCTGAAACTTGGCCGTCGATCATACCTACTAAATAACGTTATAATATGAAGAACGGGTAATTGTCCGTAGGACTCGTACAGTGGCCAATGAGTGTACTTGTTCACCATCTGTGTTCTCACTGTTAATTCAAACCTGGCTCATCTGGGTGTGCGATTGAAGGAGGAAGGAAAGTAATTTATCTTTACCCGTTGTTAGTCCAATGCGTAAAAAGATGAGTAGTTTTAATCATATTTGGAAAATGGTCTTTATATATTTGTTCTTAAGTGAATAATGCCGACGAAACTCAATCTTCCAAGTATCTTTAAAACTATGACTGAATACTCAAATTGTTAAATGTTGAACACAATTCCTTTATTCTTCATTTTTCCTTTTCACCCTCTCCACCTCTTTCTCAACCACCTGTTTTCATCTATTTTGCAAGTTACCTATCCTATTCACTCACAATTCCACAATAAACATTGCAAGCCAGCTGGGCCGAAAGAGCGAAGAAGTCATTCTGCTTTGTGTTGTGGAACACGGAGGATCAGCTGTACCACCACAGTTAATCATTTTATGTACTTCTAGAGGTGTGGGTGGGACCTGGAACTCATTTGGTTACTGTCACAGGCGCCTGGGACTTATTTGGTTCGGTCTTTGATTGAACAATCCATGTGTGCCATGGTTCAAGAGGGGTTGCGTAAGGGGTGCCATTTTAATGCTTGCCTTCCCAAATACATACTTGAACAAATGGGCATGCATTGGCAATTTTCTATGAATGCTTCTGTAGTTGGGGCAAAGCTTACCTAGATGATATTTGATAACCTGGCTTTTTGCCACTTTTGACAACCACACTCCGATTATCGAACGTCACATGCTTACAACACATGTCAGTACTTCTGTGCCCAAGTTTATCAAGTTGTAAAAGCCTTTTTTTTCAAAAGCACTTTCACTACATTTGCTTGGCAATCCCTCACTGTGAGCGATGTACGTAACGGGACAAAGCAAGAGATAGCTGCGAGCATTGTACTAGTGCACTTATCTCTGATGCACTTAGCAGTTGTCCATGTTTATAATGGTTGCTCTGGAGTGGTATCCTCCATTCCAAGAGATGATAAATGAACTTACTGAAAACGTTACTGTACAAGTACAATTTAGCAAGATGAAAGCATCGGTGTCATCACATTTCTTTGATTTGAAACTGATCCCCTGTGGGAGTTGGGTAGTAGCTACGACTTGTTGGGGAGGAAATGATAACATCACAGGCCAAATAAAGGGCTGTACAGGGGGCTTGTCGATGGCTCCCTGATGAAATAACATTATGGCATATGAGTCAAGAGATTGTATCTTATTTTCGACCGCTACTATGTTACAGCATTTGGGGGGCTAATAGAAGTGTAGTGCTGGCAAGCAAGCAAGCAGGCATCACCAAATCAGTCCAAATACCCCTCTGTCCCCTCAGCAGGTCGTCCTTTCTATTAATGTTACTTGGAACAAAGTTAAATATCGACCTGATTTGTCACAGTGTGTTAGATCAGTTAGTGAAGAGCGTAACAAAGCACTCCAATACCACCAAACTTATCCCAGGACTTGTAGTGACAGGATCCAGGTTGATCCCAACGAAGACAACACGGGGCTTGTGATCTCAAAACCAATCATTAACAGTTGCAACTGTTGCCACTTAGGTGCCCATATGCATCAAGTAATATGTGTAATCCGCTGTTCCTATGACAGAACTCCCACTCGGTAGCAATCTTCCACGTAGGAATGTGTCGCCTTGAACAGGATTCGCACAGGAGTACGGTCTTTCAACAGCAAAATGCCCAAGATGGGGGTTGCGGCCATCTACAGCCTGCCAATGAGCCCTCCTCACGGACTGCGGATCACATTTCATGAGTGCCCTACTTTCGTCCACCAGTGGATATAGCCTTCTCAAACCCCTACCAGTCAACAGTGAGCTGTCTCCACCGTCTACAACATAAGTTTAGCTGCTGCCTCATACGCATAGAAGTTTTCATCTTGCTATCGTACTTATACATTCTTAGTCAAAAATCAATTCGTCAACTCTTGGGGAGGGCACTAGCTCCCAGCGTACCATGATAAACATTGGAGCAACTGCCAAGAAGCATCTACAGGTCATGTTACTGTATCTGGTTGCGATATGTAGCTCACGTGTGGGGATTGGCCACAGCAAATGTAGTTAAAGTGCGTTTGAAAGGTTAAACTTAATAAGCTTGGCACTATTGTTGCACAGATGGATGACATCATTACAGAAGCAGGTGCTATGTAAGCAAAGACAAAGGGACAATGCCTGAGGTTTGATATGATACGTGACTGTAAAACGGGGCAAAAGGAACAATATCAATATCATCAAATGTAAGACCTTGCCACCAACACCCCCAAAAGCTTCACAGAGAATGCCAAGCAGCCCATTTGCAGTTATATATTGGAAGGCATTATATATACGGACCCACTCTCGGGATCCATGCACCTATGGAGGACTCAAAGACAAACCAAACAAGTATGTACGCCCATGACAGTGAGTCAACGTGATGTTCTACCAGCACCTACAGAAGTACATAAACTGATTCTCTGCAGATGTATGACAGCTGATCCTCCGTTTCTACACCAAATTCCAGATGTTCTCGGCGCCCCGGCTGGCTTTGGAACTATTTTTGGAGTGTAAATAGGATAGGTTAATGCCAAAATAGATGGATGGAATGGGCTGCTGAGGGAAAGCGGTGGAGAGGTTGAAGAGGAAAATGAAGAAAATAAGTGACAATTGGTGTCAACATGTTAATATGAGTATGTAGCCATAGATTTTAAGAAATTTCAAAAACTGAATTTTGTATTATTAACTTAGAACTATATAAAAAGCCATGTTCCCAAAGTCACTTTGAAACTCAAACCTCACACATCGACAATAATGGTAAGGGTAAATAATCTTCATGCTCAATTGCCCACTGTTCTTAAAGTTATATGTTATTCTAGTAAGCAGTGGCGTAAAGGGCCTACCGCTCTGAGGGGGCAAATTTCCCAGTTTGGGGAAATTTTCCCTCTCCAGGGGGGTCAAAGGCCAATTTTCCCGGTCAGAGGCTAAAAAAACGAACGGCTGATTTAGCATGCTTTTGCAAATTTTCTTCCGCCAAAGTCGTCAGGGGGGGAAACCTGCCCCCCCCCCCCCCCCCCGCCGCCTGTTACGCCACTGTCTAGTAGTATGATCGATGACTTTCCAGAACACATTTTTTATTTCTTTATAAACGGGAGGGTTTTCATGTATGTAGACTAAAGAATTAATTCTTTTCCCCCAAAGCCTACTCAAAGCCACAAAAACCAGTCACATGGCTACTCCAGAAGCTAAGATATAATTTTTTTTAACATTTTTAATCATAAAAATTCAATATTCTTGGCACCCATCTTGGATTTAACATGTAAACGAGGATTTCGATGTAGATATGACAGAAACTTACTTTGTGCCCCTCCTAAAACCTAGCCAAAGCCACCAAGACAGACCTTTTATAGTAGCCCAGACAAATGAGCTACTGACCTCTATGTGTTTGGTGGGCATTTTTGGAGGGTCATCTGGATATTTTCACAAAATGTAATGGTGCTGCGTGGCATACATGCAGATCGACGTCAGTAGGTCTTCGAACACAGATAGAAAAATACATCAAAAAAAACATTGTGTGGACGATACTTCCAGCTCTAACCAGAAAATCTGGGTTTTCGGCACTAGACTATTTAGATAGTATGTGGAATACAATCATGCTATCTCGAGATTGTGGATACAATTCATACTATCTAACTTCCTAGAGAGCATGTGCATACAATCATACTCACCTACTGTAGATCAAGCATGTGCATTACAATATACTACTACTGTAGATAGCAGGTGATTGCAATCCTTACTATCTCCTGTAGATAGCAATGTTGAAGAATACAATCATACTATCTACTGTAGATACAGAATGTGTATACAATCATACCATCTACTGCAGATAGCATGTGGCTCAACATAATATCTACTATAGATAGCAGGTGAATGCAATCATTATATACTACAGATAGCATGTGAATACAATAATTATTAATATTACTGGGATTAGCGTGTGTATACAATCAATCATACATATCACGGTATGTTAGCATGTGGAGACAACAAACTATCTATTAGATAGCAAGTGGATAGCAATCATTATATAAATATGGATGGCTGAGGTTGATAACAGAAAATATGCCGAGCCTAGATCAAATATGGACGAGTCGAAGACGAGCCTGAATTTTATTGGCGGGGCGATATTTTTGTATCGAGCCGAAAAAAAAGCCATCCAATATATTATTATTATGCAAGAAGAAGCTGACTTGACAAAAATAGTTTTTAAAATGGGCTTCAAAAACTAAACTTATCGTAGTTCCAATTATCGTGTCCAAAACACTGTGGTTCTCAAATATGAGCAGCCAGCATGGGTACAAGTCTGGTTGCTTAACTGAATTCCGCAAGGTCCTTTTGGCATTGGTGCTCCAGCAGGGCAAAACAAGAGAGTCCATTGTATGGTGCTGTTCCACAACCACAGGATTTTTTTTATCGTATCATGATCTACTTCCAGATAGCCCCACTTCCCCACTCTGCAAGGAAACCTTAGATCGGCCAGTTCGGTTCTCACTCTGTTGAGGCATGCCATCCAGCCCATGCGGAGTCAGTTCCAGGTTGGGGAGATGCTCACCAGG